>JARFOD010111849.1:0-48768 GCA_031763545.1 Mopalia muscosa
TATTTCACTTATATGACGACGGATTGTCCACTTCACACTGTACACAGCCTTATTACGATGGAAAACCGGGATGAAACATCGTAAAAACCACCCCCGCGATTGCCGGAGCCACAACATGTGACTCGCTCATATACCTGATGGTCGAAATGGGGACTCGAACCCGTGAACGGTAAATCGAAGCATAGTATATATATATATTTGACAGTGTAAAAATATATTTTTTTACAATGACCATGTTAAAAAAAACATGTCCAAGGAGATATGAACTAATAAACTTTTGACTGGATCTTTATGTTTAAAATGACCTTTTTGTCATTAATTATTACAAAATGTGAAAGGTCCTTTAGCAATGTGCTACTTTAATGATTAATTACATAAAATTACATAAAAGGTATTTCTCAAACTATTTGCTGAGAGAATTCTTCAAATGCATTTCATTTATTTATATTTTTTGCTATGTTGTTCAATTTAAAGTTGTCCTTTATAACTTGTGGAAGCTATTTAAAGCTGTCTAGATGTCAGTTTCTACCAAATCTGGTATTTTCCCATTGACACCTGAGATCTGGGCACACATTTATCAACAACTTGTGTTTCTGCTAATGTCAGATACCTGTACTCATGACAGGCTGCATTCTTTTATACTGTACATGTACTCTAGTTTATCTTAATTGATAAATAAAAATTGTTTCTATAGCATTCCTAAATTGTCCAGTCAAATAAGATTATATATACAAAAAACAAACTGAAAAGTATTGCATCTAAAAGTTGCCCTTTAAAAAGGAAATGACTGGCGACATTCTTTAAAAAAAATATATACACATATATATATTTATATATGAAAACTGGTTACATCATATTATTGTGTGACATTTGGACTTGTACTGTTTTAGATACAATGCAATGTTTACAGTGGATTTGATAAGGCATTTGACATAACGAGTAAATGCCAGTGCTGACTATAATATGAAATATCAACCACAGTAGAAATAGGAATAGATAGGTTAAAAAAAAATATATATATATATGGAAAACAAAACACCTGGGTGTGCTTAACGATACATTGCACTATTGTGACATTTTCATCATTGTTTTGTATTTGAAAATAAAATCTGCGTAATTAAAACCCTAAATATCCATTATAGGTCAGAGGTTACACAAACAGAACTTCAATACAAACAACAAGCAGCTGTGCAATTTGTTATTTTATTTTTTTGTAGACATTATATCATTTTAGAAATATATATAATTTTAGAAATTCCTTTGTATAACAATAATAATTTGAAAATTTCTTAAAAGTTTTCCTAAAATAATTTATTTTTATAAGCTTACCTATAATAATTTATTTTATAAGTTTAGCAATTATAAATTCTTTTTAAATAATTTTTTTCTATAAGCAGTAAAGCTTGCCTATAAATATTTTTTTCAATAAGCTTGCCTATAATAATTGTTCAATGTTCTATAATGTTCTATACCTATGCTTACCTACAATAAATTCTTTTTATCAGCTTATCTATAATAATTTCTTTTTATAGCTGTACAAAGCAACTCTTTACTGAGATGAACATATTAATATATATAAACAATTCATATTCTGTTATAAAACTGACTAATAAATGGCTAAATCTAGACACATAGGTATGAAAATTAAGAAAATATAGGAAATATTTAACTTGCAATACAACAAAACGTAATTATGCGGTTCATATTTTGTTATTACTAACAAACAAAAGCAATATTGCAATTGAAAGCCACCTTCAAATGTGATTTTATTTTATGTCAGGAAGTTATATAAAAATAAACATTACCCTATGAATTAAACAAAGTGCTTGTATAACAATTACTTATTCAACATTGAGTCTGATAGAATAAAATAATTGATCTATAAAGATTAACTTAACAATTAACTTAATAGGGAATTATTCATGAAAAATCAATTATGCATACTGCTGAGCACATAGATCTATTAATTAAACAGATTCTCACAATTAATTTTTTGTATATTATAAACACTCAATAAAATAAATGTGAAATATCCCCCAGGATATAAAAGATGTAGATTACACCACTTGTCCAGTCTTCACTGTCAGCCACAGATATAACAAAATACAGAAACCTAATGAAGACCTCAGTGAAAATATCAGTTATAAACCAAGGGAAGCTACTGACTGTAGGCAGTGATCTTCCCTCAAGGATCAACACAGTTCTCTCCCCTTATTATGTATTTTGATATTAGGTTTCACTGAGTGCAGTGGACCACTTTACTGCTTGGCTATTCTTTTCATTGATAGCAAGTACTGCTATCCAGAAACTTTATTGTTGCAGACAAAGCAATCAAAGAATATCATTTTTTGTTCTTAAATGTAATTGTACATTAAAAACGAGTTAACCAAAGTTCTACTCACATGTTCAATGGTCAGAGTGAAATTAATATCATCAGTTAATAAACTTGAACTTTTATTTTACATTTAAACTTAAAAAAAAAGAAAACAATTTCCTTCTGTATGTATAGAGTTTCAGTTAATAGCTAACAGTTTTCAAGCCTGTCAAGCCATTGTCGTATAAATTAATTATGTAAGCATTTGCATTGTCTGAGAGAACTTAATTACACAATGATAGAGTACAGTTATTAGGTGTAACTGAATTTGAGCAGGTAGGCCTCAAACAGGTCAGTTGTGTTACCTGATGCATTAAAGACAAATAGATCTGGTGACAGGAGAAAGATAATGGGTTTTAAAGAGCAGCCTACCTGTCAAACCCCCACTTATTTACTTTCTACTCTGGTTTGATGTTATTAGGTTTACTGTGTGTATTTGCTGATAATCTAGTCTTTAGTCCCACCATCGTCAGGTAAAAAGCCATCAGACCTACACAGTACCTGACCAACATGGGTAAACATCCCAAGACATAATAATTATATCACAGTCAATAAAGTTTAATTCAAAATAATGTTAATATGGTCTAACTTTTAAACTTTTATTAGTTATATTTATAATAATAAGCCATCAAAAAGAAATTCATTGGTCAGGAGATACTTGTTTGTTAATAAAAACCCCAACAAAAATTGTGCATGATTAAGTATCCTAATAAAAGTTATTAAACTATATTTGTTTAAGATTGTTTGAATAAGTTTCCCATACTAAATTCTGCTGCTGTCTGCATCTATTGAAAACAATACAACTTTTGTGTTGTGCTTAAAGGCTTAGACAGAGGGTTGACCAGGCATCCTTTGTACACCCTGAATTAAACAATCGTCCCATTTGTTTTAAGAAACTTAAAAATGTAAGAGATAGGAAAACTTAAGAGAAAGTGAAATAAAAATGACCATTTAATTAAGACACCAGACTGTTGATTTCTAGCTTAACCTCTGGTGATGTTTCAAGAAGATACCATGTTTATATACAACAATAAAAGTGTCAACAACTATATTGTACTTTGTGTCATATCTCTGCTGTCATTTAAAAAATTGTTTTTCAATACTAGCTGGGAGGCCTATAGAAAATAACAGAAAAAAAATTATTACATGATCCAGCTAACGATGTAGACTTCCAGGAGTAAGCCCACAGCTGATGCCTAATCTTGTAAACATGAAATATATTTGTTATTATTATCCAACAGACATTGTATAAAAGTCTATTCAATTTAAATAGTCATTCATGGATGTATTGCTGTGGATAATAGTTTCTTTTATCTATTGTCTACCATCTCTCTTGTTCTATTTGAGAGATAAATGTTTGTCACCAACTGGATCGGCTATGTAGATATTTTCGAATTACACTGGCACACATTTTTAAGAATATATTCCTCTATTGCTCAATACATGTCATAGCCAATAATCTGCTGTTATAATTTTTGCTTCTTTTTAATATGAAAGAATAAACTATATTTACCTGCCTCCTTAATGATCATCCATCACGTTAGGTGGAAAGAAAGATGATCTCAAATGAAAGAGAGGTAAATCCACAATTTAAATCTTTAGCATTTTCTCAGAAATGAGGACTTTGGGATCAAAAGAGCTTTCAGAGCAACAAGTTTTAACAACAACAACACCCATGTTAAAAATGAACTACCAAAAAGATCCTGAATTAAAATGGATAAAAACGTTAAAATTTCACAATTTTGGTATCACATACAAGGACAATGCCCTGACAGGTTAACACACAAGCAGTGCCTGTTTCAGACAGTGACTTCACGATAGGTAAACACAATTGCTGGCTCTCTGTCTCTCAATGAAGCTCACTTAAGAGTTAGGGCACATACTTCACCTCTCCCGGCTCAATGACTATTGTTTGCTAGCCCATTCAGTCCCCTTGCTAATGGCCCTGGCATATGCATTTTAAGCCTGGGCTGATATCTGATTGCTGCGCCTTCTAACTTTAACTAGAGCCTATAAAAATGAACCTATCAAATAGAAAATATTTACGGCTGTTTTAATAACAGCCCAACAGATACTGTAAACTACACGTAATCAAGGGTTTAACCAGTAAACAAAAGTATGGTGTACAAAATTATCAACTTGGTTCACTTTTTAAGTAACAGAGTGTCCATATTTTTCTGTTTCCCTATAGCTATAGATCTCCTGCATGTTAAAGTTTTGTAAAACAGGGTGTCCAAATGATGAAACTGTTCAATTCAGGGTGTCCACAAGACAGGTATTAAACCCCATGCATGTAATAACTCAAGAACTAATAGCACCAGTCAGGTAGGGTATATCTTGACATTCATAACATAATTATACCGCTTTTCTCATAATCTACACACTACGGTTGGTTATATAAGGTTAGACGTAAACCTACCAGAAAAAAAAAAAATGGTACATTAATTTACTACTAACCCAGTGAAGCAGTGGTCTTTCATATCAGTGATATTGATGCTCTTGTGGAACAAATGTTCTGATATGCCCATTAAATAGTATTATCTATAAGGTCAATTAATACGGGTCTACCCATCAATTGACAACCACTTTTGAAGACAGCTGAGATGTCATTTCGACAACTGGCAGTGTATGGATTAACACACTGAACATTTTCTGTGGAGAAGTATTAGGCAAATGTAACGTAGAGAATGTACATTAAAGTCAAACATGACAAACAGTTTTATATCACAGACCACTGACTCCATGGCACTATTGTAGCCCAGTTTGTAACTGACTGGTCTTTTTATTAAATATATTTTATGGCCTTCAATTCATGGCAGTTGTTAAGACTTACCTTTATTACTCAGGTAGATAGGTGTGAGATTTTACCTGACACCCATCTACACTCCCCAATATATAACTCTTAACTACTCAGAGAGTAGTTTATATATTACAGGTTGACAGTACTAAGGCTATTTATTTTATGGCTTTTGCTGACAATAATGTTAAAATTCCACCTTAGCCATGCACTGTAGTCTTAAAAGGTGAAAAGAGAGTGTGAGAAAATCAAAACACAAAAACAGACTTAACCCTTTGTGTCCCAGAAACCACATCAAAGTGAAAACATACTTTACTATGGGATTGTCCTTTCTCAAGTCATTACTGCATGCAGGACTTTAACAAAAATAACAGTGATTGCAAAGTCAGTTGAACATACTGGACTTCCTGTTGTCTGGTATTCCACTTCTAACACACAAATAATGTTGAATTTAATTTTATAACAATCAAAATGTTAATTAAAAAAATTACAGTTTAAACACATTTGGATTGTTTTTGGTGCAATAGAATTTGAATTGGGACAGTTTGCAACGATGATAATGAGCTGACTTTTGATTCTAAGTTACAGTTAAATGACCTTAAAACGACCTCTTTATTTTACAACCATATATTACCACTTGATTATAACCCTGTCATTCAGAGCATATCTGTAATTATCATACAGTGCTATATATCATTTTCATTTCATTCTATCATTAAGGGATCCTTTCAAATTTAATTTAAAGAGTTACAAAAATAAAATCAACAGAACACGATTGTCTGGAAAATATGTAAATGACATGGATTCCATCACAAACTTTAAAATTACGCGGAAGTTTTTGAGAGTAAAACCTTACAAGTCTTCTTTATTTTCTGTTATTTACACACGTTCTAATGAAAACCTCGAGTGCAGGGTCACAGTTTCCAAACAAACTGTAAATCTTCTTATAATTTAAACAGAAATAGGAAATTTTCTACAAACTAAATAGTCTATTGCTTGCCATTCGCTGTGTAATAGTGAGTGAGTGACAGTGAGTGGCCTAGCAAACAAGACGGATTTATAATGGGTGCCAAAACCAAAACCCAGACTGCAATAATTCTTGTAAATGTTAAGAGAACTAGATAAGGTTTCACTGATCAGAAATATTTTCGTTCATTCATCCATAAAAACGAGGACATCTGATGATAATTGTTTTTATCCACCCTAAGTGCCAAATATCTTTGTTAATCCCTAAGATCCATAAGAAACCAACCAGTTAGCTTGTACAGCTGATGGAACGATTGGCTTATACTTTGAGTAGTTGGTCACAACTAATATCATTATACAATTTCTTGATAACCAGTTCTTGCTTTGAGATAACAGACAATGTTTCAATACATATGCAGCCTGTATCCTGAGGTGTAAATTGACTAAAACACAACTAATATTTATTAGGATTTGTACTGTACCACACAAGCCCTGCATACAGTAAGTGTCAACAAACAGCTGAGAGACTATTGGTGGTATTGCCTAATACATGTAATGCAGTAAGGATGTAACAGGAGGAACTCTATGCTGAGCTTTGGTCAACACAATTATTACAGCAAAAACTACTAATTGATTGTTTCAATACACCCTGGATGGAGGAGGCCTTGTGTAGTGGTAAACAGAACAGTGGTTGTGGATTGGTTGGGCATTCAGCAACAAATTCTTTGTCAGGCCAATAAACAATGGACTTTATGTCATGTTTGTATGGCAAACCCTTTGAGGAGTTGAATGAGGAGAATTTTAAACTAAATAAAATAGTAATAAAGACTAAACAGGGATACCCTTACGAACAGTAAATAACTAGAACAGAATAAACAGAATTCAGAAATTGCAGCATATTACCTGGTTATAAAAATGCATTAAGGTATGCATACAATTAAAACTAATTTCATTTCAAATTTAATTTAACACAATTGTTATGTGAGTTTGACTGTATAGCCAGCAGTGGGCGTTGAACAGTGAAGTTCTCAGTGTGGGTTGAACAGTTAAGTCATCAGTTTGCGATGAACAGTGAAGTCATCAGTTTGCGATGAACAGTGAAGTTATCAGTGTGCGACGAACAGTGAAGTCATCAGTGTGTGTTGAACAGTGGGGTCATTAGTGTGTGTTGAACAGTAAAGTCATCAGAGTGTGATGAACAGTGAAGTCATCAGTGTGTGTTAAACAGTAAAGTCACCAGTGTGTGTTGAACAGTGGGGTCATTAGTGTGTGTTGAACAGTAAAGTCATCAGTGTGTGTTGAACAGTGAAGTCATCAGTGTGTGTTGAACAGTAAAGTCATCAGTGTGTGTTGAACAGTGGGGTCATTAGTGTGTGATGAACAATGAAGCCATCAGTGTGTGTTGAACAGTGGGGTCATTAGTGTGTGTTGAACAGTAAAGTCATCAGTGTGTGTTGAACAGTGGGGTCATTAGTGTGTGTTGAACAGTGGGTGTTGAGCAGTGAAGCCAGCAGTCTTGGTTGAACAGTGAACTTAAAGGTGCAGTAAGAGTTACACAGTAAAGCAAACACTGGGTTGAATAGTTAAGCCAGCACTGTGGGTGTTGCAAAATGAAGCCACAGTGGGTGTTGAGCAGTGAAACCAGCAGTCTTGGTTGAACAGAGAAGTTAAAAGTGCAGTAAGAGTTACACAGTGAAGCAAACACTGGGTTGAATAGTGAAGCCATTACTGTGGGGGTTGCAAAGTGAAGCCAACTGGGTGTTGAACAGTGAAGCCAGCAGTCTTGGTTGAACAGTGAAGTTAAAAGTGCAGTAAGAGTTACACAGTAAAGCAAACACTGGGTTGAATAGTGAAGCCAGCACTGTGGGTGTTGCAAAGTGAAGCCAACAGTGGGTGTTGAGCAGTGAAGTCAGCAGTCTTGGTTGAACAGTGAAGTTAAAGGTGCAGTAAGAGTTACACAGTGAAGCAAACACTGGGTTGAATAGTGAAGCCAACAGTGTAGGGGTTGCAGAGTGAAGCCAACAGTGGGTGTTGAGCAGTGTAGTCAAGTGTATGTTGAACAGTAAAGTTTTAAATAAAGCAGCAAAAGTTTTTCTCAAACTATGTCCCCTGGGGTCTAGATGACATAAGGTTAATTTCTATTGACATGTTCAGATGATGTATTCTTTTATTATCTTTCCGTATCATCAGTTTCAATGCATCAAATCAGCAAATTAATTTTTGTTTTGCTAGAAAAGAAATTAAACCTTAATCCCTATGATAGTTGTTTAACCTTATTCAAGTTTGAACATCAGCCCAAAGGGTCTAACATTTTGATAACTATGTTAATGAGTGTGCCTAGTTTAATGTATGAATAATTTAATAACAGTCTATAATTACATTCAGAACTTACAGAACCAGAAGTATAAACTGACGGATAAAATCTACCTGTCTTAACCTATATAACACCTACTTCTCTACCTGTCTGTAACTATATTACACCTACTTTTGTATCTGTCTTTACCTATATTACACCAATTGTAACACATTATCCCTGTATAATATACCCATTATTACTTTTACTACACAGGATACTTAACACATTACCATATAAAATCAACCTGTCTTCTTTACCTGTATTACACATAACAATACCGTATAAAATCTATTGGTCTTTTAATACTAACATAACACATAAACACATTACCCCATAGAATACAGCAATCTCTACCTACATAGCAAACAATGTAAAAACAATAACAAGTAGAATCTACCTGTCTTTACCTACTTAACACATATCGTTTAAAATTACACAGTAAAATCATCCAGTCTTTACCTATAATACATTCCCCATTTAAATATGTCATATTTAACACATTAACATGTTGAATTTATATGTTCTTTTCCTATTAATAGACCTTTGTTTAAATGCAAACATAATAATAGCAATTAAAGTAATACAAGGAATAGATAAGAGACTTACCTTAGAAAGTTTTCCTGTGTTAATTCCACAGTCTGGAAACATAAGCCTGAGAGCTTGTCGTTTTAATTCAATCAAACAGTTATTACAATGTTCACAACAAACACCAACCACCGACATTTCAGTCTCTGCTCCAGAAGGGGGAGATAAGCACCGCGCACCCAGTCCCACAGCCGCATGGCGCCCAGTCAGAGTCTCTGTTGCAGGTGACATTGGGCGCTTGCCTCCCTCAACAATATGAATATGAGGGGAGAGTGGAATAGGTTGTCGTTTAATGGCACCATCTGAAGGTGAAGCCGGGCGACGGTACACTATAGAAACTTCATTAACTGGACCCACACACCTTTTAACAGGTGTTGGCTCAGGTAAGTTAGAATAATGCTTTCTGTGAGGTGTACCTGGTCTGTCTAAGCGTGGCGCTGACCCTAACCATTTAGTTGGATCAGGTATCTCCATACCTGGCACTGCCTTTACTTTTGGCTGATGATCCATTGTGGGCCCGTTTTGATTTTCACTGGAATAGATACCTCTTCTGACAGGTATTTCAGACTTTTTGTAGCCTGAAGGCGGCTTTCCATTCATGACTGCCGTCCCAACAACCTCCCCTGCTGGTGAATTAAACCTCCCCTGAAATGAGAAGAAAAACACAATTGTTAAAATGTCACCTGTTGTTTTACCTGTAGCACAGGTGTAAATAATGAGTCTAATCAATATCAACAACCATAAAATACAGGTGTTACAAAATGACTTTAAAATCAGTAGAGTACATGAAAGTACGGCATATGAACATATCTATGTGTAATAAGACTTATCTTGAAAATCAAATTAACAACTTTGTGAATGAAAAGTTAATAACATGTAGACACCTGATATATATAAAACATCTTAAAATATGTAAAACTATTCTAATCTTCTCAATCAATCAAACTATCAGTTTATAATTTAATTGTTTGACATAAACTAATTAGTAAGATGACACATAAAACATGTTTTAGTATAATTTTGATTTTAAAATCTTTAAACATTAAAATATATCTTGTACAGCTCAGCAAAATTTGGTCATTTGGGTTGGTCAATGTTTAGTCCTGAGTGGACACCACCAGGCATGCAGAAATATAAATCACTTCAAATGTTACAACAACGACGCCCTTTTCATGTTTTGAAAAATATAAACATCTTTTGATGTATTCATAAAAGGTAAATTTAATTTTTAGAAAAGATATTTACACCAAAAAACTAGAGATCTTTGCTATGATAGATAATTAGCTCCTATCACCAGCACTTATTTCAATTCAAAAAGTATTGTAAGAATTCACAGATGTCTGGCCGTTTATTAAACGATCAAAAACTGTTCATACTTGTTGACAGCATTCCTCATACTGTGTGTTACAAAACACACATCCTCTGATGATATAATAATAAGTAAAACAATCGTTTTTTTACTTCCATTTTTAGTTTAATTTTAATTTCACATAATTTAATAAAGATTTCATTTAGTGTACCATAAGTTGTAAAAAAAAAAATATGCTGATTTTGCTATGTTCTACATATTATTAATAAACAAACATGATGGTAAATGTGAATTGCAAATTCTTCCAGTGGAATTGCCAAAAAAATACAGTGTCCATAATGTACCTTTATCGTCATTACACAGACAGGTGGCATAATTATTAAACACATTATCGTGTGACATTATTTACATCAACCAATGAACTCTATCAACTCTGATCAAGTGAGGTTAAACAGAATCTGACACAATTTAAAAGTTCACTTTGAAGCCTTAGTCAATATGAATAGATCAAAATTCCACACATATCCTCTGCGCATTTATAAGTAAAACTGCAACCAAAGTTTTTCCAGTCTTATGAAGTTGTAACAAGCTATAAATATTAATAATAAAACCCTTTTAAGTTGAAAACACAAAAACACTAGCCACAGTATAGTTAAAAAAACTTTTATGACATATTGTAATACATATAAAGCTAAGCTACAATCCAACTACAATGTGCTTGATCTGCCAGGCACACTGACATTTATTGAGATAGTAACACAGCAGATTTTCCATTTTTTTGATTTTTTTAAAGTTCACTAAATGATTTTGTAACAGTTCTTGTAACCTTCCAGCAATTGAATCAATCCAAAATTAATTTCTACAGAAGTTCTTTTTTTATCAAAATGATTTCTTATTATGTGCCTCAATCCTTGCCTCTACAAGGTCTCTTCTTAATTCTAATCCAAGTAAACCTTCTGAAAGGCTTTGCGTTAATAACCTTCCAGCCAACTGGGTAGATGGAAGAAACAGAGAAAAAAAAAATATATGCACAAGAAAAAAAAAAAAAACAAAGCAGAGAAGAAAGGCCAAATCAGTGGAAACTTGCTCTATAAAAATGGCTATACAAATAAATTATAGTATATTATACTTTGCCTACAGCGTTACCATGATAAATAAACTTTACCTTAACAAATTAACCATACAGACTGAAGATCAAAAGAAAACGCTGTCATATAATTAGCAAGTCAATCTAATTTTGGTGATTGCGGTTTTGAGGTAAATGTAGAAGGGAGAGAATAAATCTGATTAACTTCTCTATTAAGTTTAAAGGTTAACGAGATAACATATTAGACACCTGTCAGTAAAAAAAATAATGAGAACATAATATCTCACCTACATTTGTCAAAGAGAGTGGCGCAGACCAGATTTCAATAAGCATAAATCACACAGAGATATAAAACTGTTTAATCATTCAGGTGGAAATAAGGTGTATTAATGATCGTACAAATATTTGTCACCATTATATTTAAGTCAATGTGGGATTTTTTGAAGATGTAGTCATTTATAATTCTGAATCGTTGATAAGTTTTATATGTTATATGAAACAAGGTGAGAATGCCTTCCTGTTTGGTATTAGATGGTAGCAGGATGGAATAAAAGAAAACTACACAGGTGTGTAGAGTCTGTAGGCTTGTTGACATTGTGAAATGGGCAACAGGGCTGTGCTTTTAGAACCAATACTATTACATTGCAGGCCTGTGCTGTTGGGCAGAACAGTCAGAACAGTGTCTCCCCGTGGTTATTTTAACTTAATTTAGGAGGACCCATTTATACATTTCCCAAATTGTTTGCAGTCTTCATCTAAATTTGCCCTTCGCCACCGATTTAGACAAATTTTGTCATCGGCTATTAAATAAATTTGCTTGATTTTTCACCAAGGCACATTAATGTATTTAAAAAAGCAGTAAACCAAGGTAAAATGCAAATGTTAGGTTACCTCACAATATTTTAGATTATTCCTAAAAAGATTACAGCACAGACTTGCTTTGTTAAATAAATACATGTAATTTTTTTTTAATCTGCTGAAACAAATAGGATAATTGGTTCATTTGCTGTGATGGGCTTCTAAATAACAACTCTTTTTATCTGTTAACAGGTAAATATTTACCTGCCTATCAATTGAACTTTATGTTTGAGATTTGTTTATTTGCTTGTTTTGGGTCTAACGCCATACTTCAGGCTATTTCACTCACATGAAGGCATAACAGCCCAACGGGTGATTAAACCCCCCTCAAAAACAAGCAAATACAAGACAGTCTCTGAGGACAAACACAACATGATCACAAACAAATTCGCTTTGTGTAACCCTTTATATCTGAGCGCACAAGGGTTACAGGATATCTTTTAGAAGTACAGTTAGCACATATTATGTATAATCTTACTAATAAACTATACAGGTAGGCCTATGTGGAGATCGTGTTACATTAAAAATAAACCTTCCTGTCGATTACCTACAATCTATCAACCACCCACGTAGAGTTAACCCAGACAGTTACGGTCATTAGTTGAGATATAGAACTCAGGTGAAAACTTGATTATCAACATTAATGAATGATTGGGCGTAAGTTACATCACATCACGGTCTACTTACTTAATAGTAATGATTGATGAATTCTACACTAAAGTATCTAGATATTTGTTCTAGGGTTTCATATACAGACATGCTAACTAACTACCTGCTGACACACGACATGTTAACTCTGAATACTGACTGCTCTCCATCTCAACCAGCTGTTATAGTTATATCTCTTATTGCAAAAAAAAAAGATAGTGACTAATTTTATGAAGGGACTTTTGAAAAAAAAAAACGGCAATAAGAGATTTTGGAACGCTTGAATGCCAAAATGTATAAATCAAAGGTACAATACAATTCAGGTAATGACAGTATATATATTTTTTTATGTAAAGAAAGATAATTTTGCTTGCCTCCAGTGGGACTAGAACTCAGGTCTTTTAAGAGCAGGGCCATCTCCCTAAACTACTGAGCAACATAGACTCCTGACACAATGACCATGAATTCATATCCAGGTAAATAAATACTTAGGTAGCTAATAACTCCTTACAGTAATCCCTGACACAGAGGCACTCAAATATGTCTCTTTTGTAAAAAAACATTTTCATCTAGAAATTGTCTAAAATTGTGCTATACATGTATTTATTGGGTTATTCTGATAATCTGATTTTTGTTAATGTAATGCTTACACATTAGGTGGGTTATGAAAGGTGGGCTATAAATTTAAATTTGATCATACATATTCAGAAGGCTGAAGAGAAGCAAGGTGAGATTGAAAAGGGATGTCATTTAATAAATACATAGTGACTACATGTACAATGACTATGTGAGAGCTTGTCAAGACTTTCTATAGGCCTGAAATAGGTTTTGATAGATATCATTCAGAAATAGATAAGATTTTGATAAGTGTCATCTTATTAGGATAAACACCTGCCAGGTAAACCACACTGATCTCTTTGACTTCTTGCTGATATCCGGGTCACCCAGATGACCTACTTTTTATATTTGTGGTGGAGTTATCCTAGATTTTCTAAGCATGCAGGGTTATAGTGATTGACCTTGGAACCAAGTTCCAGTGTCTGGTACTGGAACCAGGGAAATTGATTACTGTCCAATTTCCAAAAGGCTGTAATGGTCCCACAAGATACAACGGTAAATCAGAAGATAATGGTCCCACAAGATACAATGGTAAACCAGAACAGAATTGTCCCACAAGATACAATGGTAAACCAAAATACAATGGCCCCTCAAGATTTAATGGTAAACCAGAACACTATTGTCCCACTACATTCAATGGTAAACCAGAACATAATGGTCCCCAAGATACAATGGTAAACCAGAACATAATGGCCCAACAAGATTCAATGGTAAACCAGAACAGATTGGCCTCCCGAGATACAATGTTAAACCAAAACATAATGCTGCACAAGATACAATGGTAAACCAGAACATAATGGCCTCACAAGATACAATGGTAAACTAGGACATAATGGTCCCCAAGATACAGTGGTAAATTAGAAAATAATGGTTTCATGAGATACAGTGGTAAACCAGAACATAATGGCCTCACGTGATATAATGGTAAACCAGAACATAATGTTCCCATGAGATACAGTGGTAAACCAGAACATAACGACCTAACGAGATACAACGGTAAACCAGAACATAATGGTCTCATGGGATAAAGTGGTAAACCAGTACATAATGGCCCCACAAGATACATTGGTAAACCAGAACACAACGGTCTCATGAGATCAGTGGTAAACCAGACTATAATGGCCTAACGAGATACAATGGTAAACCAGAACACAACTGTCCCACAAGATACAATGGTAAACCAGAACATAATTGTCCCACAGGATACAATGATAAACCAGAAGATAAAGGTCCCACAAGATACAATGGTAAACCAGAACACAATTGTCCCACAAGATACAATGGTAAACCAGAACATAACTGCCCCACATGATACAATGTTAAACCAGAACAGAATGGCCCCACAAGATACAATGTTAAACCACAACAGAATGGTACCACAAGATACAAGATATGATATATTAATCATTAATAAAGATACAAACGTTAAACCATATAATAACTGCCTGGTAGTGACTGTTTTTGCAATATCTACCTCCTTGTCTTGTTTACAAACATACAAGACAAAAGATAATGTGTCATTATATTAGTGAGTACTCTCAGGTGTAAGCTTATACAGTTTTCTACAAAGGACTATTGTTTACAAAACTCGTTATCACCACAAGTAACTAGGTAACATTTTTAGTAATTTAGTGTTGAGCCAGGTAGGAAACACGTCAGATACAGATGACAGATCTAGGCTCTCTTGTACCTTAAAGCTTTCAGCTTATGTTAAATTATGGCCTTTACAGTTATGTGTTGGTGTCTTTTAATAGCCCAATCTCACACAGTATTATGAGATAGACTAAGCTCATACTGTAAGCTTATATATACAGGCCAACATGATCTATTAATGTTGAATCGTGATCCAAACTAAATCTCATTGAAATTCATCTCTACTAAACAATTGAAAATAGATCCTTGCTACAACAGACATTTTTAGAAACATTAAAAAGTTGATTTTTTCGCCATAAACAGAAGTCATTTTTGCATTACAAGCCATCCCATGTGATTCAATGATATCATCCACAGACACCACTGGCAACACAAAAACAAAATAAGGCAACCACCAGAGACAATACATAGACACCACAAACAGATTGGTTTCATGTTGCCTATTGGCCCCGAGAGACCGGGGCAACAGTAAGCTCCTTCCAATCGCATGCCACTTGACCAACAATATACAAGGCTATCAGGGACACAAGATATGGTCATGAAAGCCCACGTCTGGGAGAAATTAAAGAAAAAAAAAAAAAACAACTTAAAAACAATAACTTTTTTTATAAACCCCACACCAACACAGTGTCAAACCATGAGTGGAATCTGGTGAGAAATGTTTAACCTGAAAATTAATGGTCACGAATCAAGAGACATTTTTTCCATGGGTGATGATGATGTAATAACCATTTCACACAGTTGATTCAACAGATTAAACAGGGGAGAAAACCAGGAGGAAACCTCATAAAAAAACACCCACATAACTGCCCAAGTCACATTGTGTCATTGGCATGACTCACTTAAATGGTAGCCTGATGCATTCAAACCCGTGAGCCATTAACCAGTAAGCCATGTATGGCCATGGGCCTCAGTTAAGATTTGTGTTTTCCCAGGGAGTATATCCAAGTAGCTGTCACAACTTCTTTGAATACAGACGTATACACCTAAATGAGGCTACTTGGTATGATATTAGACTTAGAGATACAGAACTCTGCATCTACGTGTAGATTAATTTACGAGTGCATGAGTCGTTGTTTTACTTTCTCCAACATAACTTAAGAATTTATGCAACACATTTAGACCTAATGCAACATCTCTTGTTTATAGATCCAGGTATCGTCAATGCAGTCTTACGATTTATTGACCTATTGATTAAGGTATATCCACTGCTTTTTTTTTTTTACACAAGTCAGTTAAAATTTTTGTTTTATATATCATTACAGTAATATTACTTGTCAGTATAAGCAAAAGTGTTAATGACTTCGAATAAAACTTACAATCATCACAGGGGCAGGTAAGCTGACATTTTTGTCTATTTCTGCCGACTCGCTCATCTTGTGCGCGGCGAGTCTCCAGCCATCAACTCCCTGCACTTTGCTCCTAACAGCCCACAAGTTATCCACTTTTTCACTGTCTTCACCGCTCTGATCATAGGCCTGAAAACAAATAGAAGAAGGCTGTAACATTGATGTCAATGTAAGTGTATACGTTTTTCTAAATGCATCCTGGAAATTAAGAGAAAATACTAAAAAAGTAGCATACCCAGCGCGATGTGACTTCATCCCCGCTTCCGCGACATGGCCCAAAGTTGACAGAAGACGGGATGCCGTAAAAACTTAACCGAAGCGACAGCCGGCTCGTATTCCAGGAAACACTTCAAGTTAGGCAATAAATTGAGGGTTATAATAAAATACCTTCCCAAAGACACTTGACATGTACACCTCTTAAAGTGTACATTCAAAGCAATGTCCGCTAGCACATGTACTTAATCATTCATAAAACATCTAGGTCTACAGTGGAGAGACAGAGAAATAAATAATACAGGCCTACTATTAGATTGCCCACTTTTGCTTTAGCTTATTTTGGTATCAAGTTTCGTCGCCAGGTTTTGACTTCTGTTAAGCAGAGAAGTATCCGTTTATTTAGGCCTTTATCGTGATATATAAACGTCTTTGGAGATAGCATTTCGCTACCATTTTGATCAGCACTTGTTCGAGTGGCCGGAAAAATAACTAGGCCTACTTAAATAGGCTTACATCCTAAAAAAATCCGCCTATATTAAAATTAAAATCTTCGCAGCTAACCATCTAAAGTCACATGAACCTGTTTGTTAAAAAATGCGTGAAAAGCTCATTTCTTTCTCGTGCAAGAAAGTAACAGAGATATCACATCAATTAAAAGATGAAAGAAATAAAAAGTTATCTAAATATTTTGTTTGACCTTACTGCATGCGTTCACTTTACTGTTTTTCTTTGTTTGAGAATTTTCATTTTGAATATGCGGTTAAATAATTTGCGTAACGCAGAGACTTAAAACAGTTGAATCCAAGCTGGCTAACGTACAGACAGGCCCATATGAATAGACCCTCAAGTTTAACTGAAGCGAGATGCAGTAATAATGGTACTGGCAGCTATATGTATGTGCCTTAGTTAATGGGCCTATTCATCACAAATCTAATTTGCCTGAGGTAAAAAAAAAAAAATCTAGTGTCAAGTGGATGTATGATGGATATAGTAGAGAAAGATAATTTTGTTGTTCTCCACTGGGACCCATAAGTAAGCCCCTATGCGTAGGTTTTCAGTTTGCAGGGCATATGTAGGCTATATAAGTAACCATGTCCAGATCACCAACTTGACCCTTGACACACACGTGTAAATGGGGAGGAGTCGGATCATATACGGGTCAACGCGTTTGCGCAATGGATACTTGTCGCCCTGCCTAATGAGGTAAAAGTTGGATTCAGTTGGTGCCATTAGGCCCATTACAAGACAATTTAATTCCCACCCATTGATATTGTTCAATTAGTGCTATAAGTGTATTTTAATGAGGCGTTACATGCTGTTATGTAAGAAATCGCACCGTCACATATCCAATACATCCGGTTGCAGTATAAACCTGCTTGAGAGAAAAAATATACAAATTTATATCAGCCGTTTTCCGAAAGATCCCACCTTCCTCCAATATTTCTAACACCGTTGTAAGTTTATTTCAGTGGTATGAAGGGTTTTAAGAGAACTCGCCCAGATTTCTATTTGCAGCTTCTGGCGAAACTAATGAGACTTGTTGTGTCCCCTTAAATTTGGCTCCTAATTAAGACATGTGGTTGAATTGAAAATCTAAGCTTTTTGGGTTCTGGGATTTCCAACACACAATAAAATATATTGGTACTTCATGGTCATAAAGCAATCAAAATGGCCTATTATAGAGCAAAACATGACTACAATGTAAGTCGGTACATGTATTTAGCTAATAGCCCTTAAAGATATTGGATTTCTATCGACATTCATCAGCTCAGGTTAAAATGTGAATTAAATTCAATGTAATTATTCTCATATGTTAAATAATATCCCCTCCATCCACGTCAGGTACTTGGGAATGTTTGAGAATGACTTAAATTCAAAGAATGACCTATATACCACAAAGAACATTGCCATTTGTTTTTAATAATAAATGCGCGTTTGTATGGATTACATATCAATGCCAAAGGTCAAACCCATACAATTTTCAAAGGACTCATTCCTGCCACTGCACACCCGAGAAGACAAACTGTCTGGATCGTTCATCAAATTGGAACAAAATTGTTTGAAACTTCAATGGGTAATTTTCAAGTCAAGAGGGTTGTTGACAAAAGATCTCATAATGAGGCACAACAATGTGAAAATTGTTGAGTTTTATAATCTGACAGACGAAATGTCATTGAGTTGGATCTTTGAAAGCTGTTATAGCGGCGCCACGTCTGCATCGTGTGGGCCATCCACTTGGCACGTCACATTAACGACTACAATCACTTTACCGTACTACTCCGATTGTAGGAAGCAGTGATAAATGGGTTTCTTACAGCATGCAGTGTTTTTGGATCGCATTACATGACAGGCCAAATAGCGATATAGTGGTTACCAAATGGGGTGTAGGGTAACACGACAGGACGGGGGTGTCGACGTCTCACTCGCATTAAGGTGTACATGCCTGCCACATCGACTGGTGCCTCAAGTGCGATCAAAATGTAGCGGGTCATTGCTATCATATAGATCTATAACCCTAACAAACACTGATACTTATAATCGCATTACAGGACTGACCTACTACCTAATTAGATACGGAGCTGAGCTTAATCCAGACATTACTTACAATAACCACTTACTATCTGCAATTAATGTTACAACATGAACTCTGTACTGCCTATTTTATCGGTACCTAATCAGCTTACAGCAGTGTGTAGTTTTACAACCTTATCGAATTTATATCCTAACCAAAGTGAGTAATGGCCGAGTTCGGCCTTGGAAGCACAATTCATTTTATCTTCTGAAATATCAAAGAACGTTTTTCTGTGGATAGCGTGAACTTAAGAAAGATATAGTGAGAAATGGTGACCTGATCATGCATTCGTAGGCCTGCGAAAGATGACCGTTAACTCTGAAGTGAATCTTCATTCCCGTATCACAAAAACAGATCGCGTGAATCTAATCTCTCAGAATAACACAAAAAATTAGCGTTAAATCTTGAGCCAGGTGCCAGGTAAAAGAATCGATGGATCAGTTAATGTTTGTTTCTTAGATAAACGCAAAAATACCTGTGAATTCAGCGATATTTTTTTAAGCTAATCTGAATGTTGACCTAATCTTTCTATTTGAAATATCTTTCGTCCTAATGCTTAACAGTAAAAATTCATGTTACCATAAGGTACCTAGTTAACTTTGAGGAAGACAAACCACAAGACTTAGGGGTCAATTTATGCTAGTTTATAAATAACCTAGTTGGCTTTGACAGACAAGTTGATTTGTCTTAATAATTTTTCAGTACTTTTAGTATACTCTAATCTATAATAGTTTGGTTATGAGCCAAGAAAGGTTTATATAACCTGTAATGTTTATAGCTACTTAACCAAATATTGTATTGTTATTTTCAACAGAGTAATCGGGAAGCCCGGACATGCATTAACCCAGCAACAAGGAAAAGCACGTGACACAACATATACACTAGTTAAAGGGAATGTATAGACATCCGATCTTAACATCAGAATGAATTCAATCCGAACTTAGCTCAATATGACAAACAGAAGAGAAAGGAATAGAAATGATGGTTTATAACAGTATAACTATAACAGTTGTTTTACGTTTTCGCAGCTTATGTTATACGCCAGCAGTTCTACAATTCAGAATCTATATCAGCGATACCCAGGACTAGTCACTGTCGGGTTCTTGTTTGGTAAGGCGGGGAGAAAATCGCGCTACTGTTTTTTTTAAACATACCCGAAAGCGGATCCCAATTTTCAAATACCCATAGACCATAGGTACCCATATACTCAATCTCACCTCCATATTTATGTTTAATGGCTGAATTTCCGGTGTTAATGCTCCTATTTCTATACTTTCCAAATCCTTCAGTATCACTTCCAGGTTAAGCAATTCCATATCCAACAGCACTGAATGTCCGAGAGAACCCGGAGGGCCCGGATTCTCCATGTTTCTGACGCACAGTTCTTCTATACGCTCATATTGTATATAATATGATGATATAAGTTGACCGTGGACGTATATGCGAATTCATAAATAACTTGAATCCACACTGCTTTTAATACACTAAACAACACGTTTACACGATATCACAGCACGTATGCACCACTTAACAAAGGTCCATTGAAGGCAACTTAAACAAACATTAGGGAATAGATCCGCAGTGACAGTCCAGTTTGATGGGGTTTCCTTCCTAATGAAAATATAATATATTCCTTGCACAGTTGTATTTTCTCGATTCTCAAACTAAAATAAGGTAGGCAGGCTTCTTCGAACTTGAATATATCCGTATGTTGACTTTCCCTGTCTTGCAGTACAGGTCTTCCAGTCTAAGTGACTTTTGCAGAGAATTATATGCTTTGAACAATTTCAGCGATCAAGCATGAGGCGTATAAATCTAATTTAAGACGACAGGTACTTGTAAGGTTGTTAAGGTATATGATTTCACCTGGACGAAGGACGGTCATTTATTTCCCGGTGGTAATAGGCAGTTGAGCAGACTTCACCTGTCGCCCGGAGGCGTGTCAAGGCTCGAGGGCAAGGGTCACCCCCTGCTTGTAGTGATGGACGACTGGCTATGGGACAGTCCTCTCTTATCCCACTACCTGAGTGAATAGGCCTGCATGGCTGTATAGGGACCTGGTTATTTACAAATCTGTCTGTGTTTGACAGCACAAAGTGTCCTATTGCAAGAGCGCAGTCATCTGAGAGGGCAAAGAAGGCCTTGGGTTTTTTTCGTGTAGAACTTTTATTTTCAAACCCACTCAGGTGTCACAGCTTTCAACTAAGGCGCAATAATTAGCCACTTGGCATAATAACCACATGAATTATCCTCCCCTATGCAATTGCCCATGGAATTAGCTGTTGGTATTTTCTGATTGTTCACACAGACAAATGCGTTGAACTCTTGTCCCACTCGAAGCAGTTCGGTATATTTGTCCAGCTTAGACAGAGGTGTTTTCGTTATTAAGTGTGGTAAACTTACATCACTTCCTGATCAAAACCATTCAATTATTACAACTGAAACTGAATAAAATTTAGACCCACATCAGCGCAAACAAGATTTGCAAATGTTTACTTCAATCCCGTAACAGAACGATAACTTTACAGAACTACATATAAGAAGGGCTTCTGTATGCGTATCTGAAGTCTCCTGTGATGTTCTACTCCAAGTTCCGCGCCATTTTACACTATTTAAGTTTCATTGAGATCCCATGTATTGGTATGGATGCGACTCAATGATCAGTTGTGACAAAGACAAGCATAAATCCTGCAGTTACATCGTTAACCGAGAATCGAAACCCAATAGGCCTACCGCCGGTGGTGTGAGGGTTAACCTGGTGGGATCATCTAACGTCCATCGTGCCCAGCTGTTTTGTGAAATCATTAGACAATCAACTGACAATGTGTCCCAAACACTGAGAAAAACGACAAGCTGTTAACAGTCTCATATCACATATAGATAGATATAAGCCCACTGAAGGAAAGGTTAAGTCATAAACTTTAACCGACCTGAACAAGCGGAGACACAGCAGTGTTCTTCTCTTCAGAATTGGAGAGACGACAAGAATGTCATTCATTCAGGGATGAAAGCCTAGCTGGGTTCATTCTTTAAAATCCAAAGTAAATAGCGGGGAGACAACACTCGTAAATCGACGGCGATTAAATAACAAGCACCGAAAATTTAATGCAGCCACAACAACCACAATAAAACATTATTAAAACCATATAAAGAAAGTATGAATTTTGTTTGAAAAGACTTGGAAACAAATTTTATACTAGACCACGAAAAGACAATCATGTGTATAAAACGTCAATTGTTATTGGAAAGAACTTCAAGCGCCTGATGCTGTAAACAAACACACAGCAAAGTTAAAGAAAAGATCAGTTGGACGAAAACCTACAATGCCTCTATTATATTGTTCTAACTGAATATTGGACGGAGCTGTTCGCGAGGCACCCCGGGGGCATAGCATTGTCCATCTACGATATGTTATACTTGAAGACCTCTTATCCCGACACTCCTATATAACGTATGCTAATCGCCGATATAGCCTGAGGATATAGCCACAAAACTGACATACACATACTTAATAAGATTTAATCTACCTGTCCAGATAAGCAAGCCTCCTTTTGACAGTGGTCATTTTATGTATTCTTTCTTTATCCATGACGAATGGCCAGGATAAAGGTATAAGCAATTAGCCCCATGGAGACTGTCAAACATGCCCTTTTCTATAGTTTTTACAGGATTCATCCAAAAGAGACATGTCTAATTTACCATTCCAGTTACCATTACCCTTTCTCTTGTCTATTTTTTGATATTTGTAAAGATTTTATCGCTTTTCCTGTGTCAGTTATATAATAGAATTATTCTAATGAAACGGAAACATTTTTAACTGATTGTAGCGAGTTTTATCGACAAAGGTTCAGTGATATCGTCAGTTATAAAGCTATACAATTTCTGTTTTGAATTTTGATTAATATAAAGACTGTCACATATTTTGAATGAGTATAAAGCTTTTCGTATATACAGAGTAATGTATTAAACAAAATGCATATTTCATCTCAGGCGTTTTGACACGGCTACCGTTCATGGATTAAAAGGGTGCTAAACGAATAATTTAAGATCAGTTTAATAGGTTTGAGTGTAATTGTTATGTATATAAACCTATTGGATATGGGAGTTTAGTGAGACACTGCGGTTGTCTTCAATAGACCCCACTATTAAAGTCCCAGCATGAGTAGACGTTACGTACTCTAGAATGACGGTCTCTCTCAGATATCTGTCACACTTAATAGCTGTTCCCTGCCAGCATAAGGAGAATTAAGTGGTACTTGGGACATAGTAGCCTTCGTCTCTTACACAAACCTTTTGGCCTCGATCCATTTCCCTCTCACTATAGGATTCGGACAGAAATTTGTTTGGCCTTTTGTTTGCGCTCTGTGCTACTGCATCGGTCGAGTTGATATCTGCATATAATCTGTTAGTTTCCACAAACAAAATCATTTTTCTATAGTTTTCCAGATTACTGTTTACTTGCATGATCTTTGTCAATCCACAACCCAATTCTAATCTATGTTAATAGCTATAATAACACATACAGCTAGATATAACACATATACTACGAATTTTTTAATACTATAACATAGGATGGATGTTATTGAGCAGTTTCTTTTGGTATTAAAATTTACCTAACTGTTACTTTGTGATAGGCTATAATGCTAGATTAGCTACTACTCTGTGCACACTTGTGTTGGTACGAAATTTTAACTAAAACAAGAAGCAAATGGTGAACTTACAGTCACAGCTAGATCTCGCGAATCGCGCGATTTCGGATACCGGTGGGGTTACAAGTCTGAATAAATGAACGCTATATGAGACCCAGCTAAACGTCGCTTGATAAAAATTTTGTTTTACGTACACTTTTCATCCGATTCCAGCACACTGTCATAAATACAAGAGGGATACATACGTGTATTCGCCCAGGAAATGCGAGTAATACTTGTAAAGATCTACGCGAACTGCGACCTGTACGCCTGTCACGTTGACAGTATTCACCATCGGGGAAACGAGAGAATATGTACATTTTTATTTACAACTGTAAGTGTTAAGAAATTTATAAAAACTCTATAGAAATTATTTACAACAAAATAAGTTGTAATTGGCTTGAGTTTTATCTGACATAATAAACTATGGACTCTCCTCTTACGGCCGATACATGTGAGATATTGTCTGACCAAAGGTAATTAATCCAAATGACAACACTTTGACGTGAAAGCACATAAAGATTTCAAGAAGGACACGCTAGTAAATTGAATTAAAACTCCGTATCGGTAAAATAACAGCAGTTATTACAGTGCGTTTAATTATCATGTCTCCTTTTCTTTGCAAAGTATTTTTTTACTTTTAGTTATACGGGGTGTGCCGTATCGAAATTCAGAGTAAAGCCGTACGTTTCAAAGACAGTTAACATAGTTTTTATCAAATGGTGGAACGGTGTCCCATATAGCGCTGGGTTAACTAATTTGCAGTTGTTACATTTATAGCCATTTTTAGATTGTTTAAATCTTGTTGTAGCTGTAAAATGGCTTGTAAGCAACATCGGCAACAACAAACTTTAGGTTAACTGAGAACGGACACTTTGATAATCCAATAATACAGCACCGTGCTAGTGTCCAGATGGTTCGGGTAAAATACATCCCACCCAAAAAGCCCTTGAGTTGCGAGCACAGTCCCTGAGGTACACATCATTTTCGTGGGGCCTCCATTCTGCGGCCACACTTTAGCCATAATGAACTCTCCAAAATCGATCTCGGAGAACAGACAATCATTTTTGAAGTGTATACACTTTTTATTAATTGGTTGAGTTCGAGCACTCATCAGTAGACAAAGACACCGGACGTCGTTACGTCCAGGGAGACTGGAGAAAACCCTGAGACCCAATTGTTACAAAGACAACTCCCCACAGCATAAATCAAATGTTTATCCTCGTTATTCTGACCATTGGGATTTAGAACCACTATCAAAATGGCCACGTGCTACTCAGGCAACTCTCGCGGGATTTGTTACGACACTGTACACAGCTGTCTATCTCTTATGACAAACATTAGATCCAAGTTATTTAAAAAATAAAGACTAAACAATAACAAAAAACCATTTAAAAAGCAAACTACAATCAGGGAAACACAAATATCAAATGTATGAAAATTGAAATAAACATGGTGGTCAAATATAGAATGTGATACTTTACCTTCAATATATCATACGCGTGTCCTTTTAACCGCCGTTTCAATAAATAATTCCTACTTCCAAAGAATAGTTTTGACAATTTATAAATAACATCGTGGATTCACATTTAGTTGAAAAACTATATGGACGGTAAGCCTAAGAACTTTCTATCAAAGCCACAAAACCCCCAAAGCAGAAAATTTGCCTGATAAATATCAGTTGATAAAAGATGCTATCGCAATGAAATAAAATTCTCCTATATATTTTTTCGAGGTTTTATCCAGGGCTCACATAAGGGGGCTCAGACAACACTCTTAGGTTGGCGTCATTTAATGGTATCCCGCAAGGAGAAGTGCTTTGCCCAATGTTGTTTAGCGATAGTTTAAGCGATTTATGTATATACTTACTCAATGATGCTGTGTAAACCAGTAATACTGGCCTTAGTATCTCCGTGGTGAATTCTTTCCCATTATCAAGGAATACATATGTCGAGTTATATCAAGTAAAGCATTGTCAAAGCACTATAATAATTCGTGTAAGAAAATATAAGGTCGAAGCACATGTGTTTTCGAATATGATACAAGAGAAAGCAGTAAATTACCCAAGTGTAGCATCCTGTGGCAATATTAAGAGGTCAACTATTCAAACTTCACACCAATGTGCTAACACTAATTCCAACGGCCAGAGAAGTACCGAATGACAAATATGTTTTCACTGCTTTCGAACGGTCTACATGCACGTTTATTATTTCGTTGGACTAATCTCCACATCAATGGTGTGTATCTGACACAGATGGCAGTCACAATACGAAGTGTTGTGCGGGATTATTGGCTTAATACACCCACCCAAACTTTACGCTCTCGGAGATATATATGGGAAGAAAGAGCAGCTAGTGAAGATCCCCCACCTAGAGAAAATATATGCAGCCTCACGAGTTCCAGCCTCGAGCAGGTCATCTCAATATGCTCTGTTGATTCACAGGCGCTCTGCGGGGGAGTTCTTATAACTTTGACGGAATCTTCTAGTTTGCAAATAACTCGTAGGCTTATTAAAAAGATGGCCAAAGAGGGTTTCTACCTAATTTTCATTGAAATATATACGACTTGAAACATGAAATGAAAACAATTTAGAATCATATTGAAATAGTTCTCTTTAAAATAAATATTTGCCGGTAGGAGGGTGACAGCGTAAAAGGTAACGAAATTGTAATGCCTGCGAATTTTTTTCATAGTTTAAAGGCTAATACAAAAATACAAAAACTCAGTGTGAATATTCTCTTCGGTTTGAGCCCATATCTTTTATCATTACTTTACTCGTCGGTTTAAAGAAAGAATTCTAGGTTTTCCGAGACCCGCTAGGAAAAAACGATGGACAGGGTTACCCTTTTAAAAAAGGGAAATATATTTAACACTGTCATTTCAACAAATCTCAACAATTAGTAAATATCGTCGGAAAGTCACTATCTGCCACTTGATAACATATATGTTAACATATACATGCTTTTTTCGTATCATTTCGGCAATTTGCGAAGGCCCTTTTTTGACTTCCGTCCGTTTCAAAATACTACTCCACTAGACCGTTTGCTACGGCCGATGTATCGATTTCATCTAGATCTTTAATAGTGAGAGTGGCGATCTACCATATATAATCTGTCCATAAGCGGCTATCAAAAGTTCACATAGAACTCCCAAGTGACCAAATGCTTTCTATCCACACTTTTAAGACAGAAAGTTTGGGTCGAATTTCAGGATGTCCACATAAAATAAATATGTACACAAAGCCATTGCAGCCATCGGAAACTAAAAAGATAAGATTTATTGGTTGTTCTTTACTGTACTTTACAGATTGTATTTTACTATAGGTTGTTCCTTTACAACGTCTATCCATTTGTAAGTCCGCGTCGCACATGTTTATGGTCTGGTATTTTATGACCGGGGATGGCTATCTATTGATTCAGTCTCTTGAATCCATGTTTTTTCAACTAGCCGCCAAACAATGGCGATGGTACTCAAAGGCAATCAAACTAGATTTTATGACCATCGTAAATGGAAAACTCCTTAACGTGTTTCCCAAGGGCAAATATATACAGTGTAGTATTAGTTTTTTTAAAAAATAAATAATAAAAAAATGAAAAACGTCAGACAACATAATTTGACATAGGCCTGTAAAGTGGGAGGCTTAACTATTTAAAAAAAAAACGATGACCACAAAACTACTATATATTCAGCGTAAAGACCTATTAAAAATTCATAAGTGTGTATAGGTTATTTTTTAAAAAATATATGGAGTCAAAGCTGACATAAACTGGTCATTGTCCTCAGAGTATTTGGCCGTTACCAGCCGAATTTCTTTAAATATAAATCCCATACGTTATAGTTTACATTGGTTTATATAAGCCTATAAGGCTATAGTCGACATATAATTCAACCAAATGCCGTATAATAATTTTACAATATTTGTAAAGTTTGATTAGGCTACACGAAAATCTAATTTGAGGGTAATTCACCGACAAGCTGTTTGGCAGTGTCCGGGTGAAGGGGTCAATCGACATTTTTACAAAAATCTATCAGGACACGTGGCTTGAAACTGAAGAGCATACTGTGTTCTGGGTGGATATAGATTGAGCCTTTATTCAGTGACAAACATCACACTTCACGTGGTACAGGAGACTCGAGAAATGCTGACGGTTAGCTCAGTCTGTTTTATTAACAAAAAAGGCTCATCGACACCAACACAAACGACACACGTGCCATGTATTTGCTTAATGATCACAGGTAAAGCTAACCAGAACACATCAACTGACATGTCGCATCGCGGAAACAGTTCGCGTTGACAGCAGCCATTGTAAGGCGCGTTCGCGAATTAACGCGAGAGGCAAGCAAACTCTTTAACACGCGCACAGGACAATAACACTTTTAAAATATCAGCTGAACTGAGAATTGTTATTGTTTTGGTCTAGGGTTTTCCTATTAACTATATGCGGTTCAGAGATAGACCCACCAGTATAAACAAGAGACGTTACTATTACGGGTGAATTATACCTGATTCTCCCATAAACTATTTTAATTGTTCAGCTTAGTTTTAAGCAAGACAAAATAACATTACAAAATGAAGAAAACCAAGTAGACTCCTGTGGACATCCACAAAAGATGACCCGAACTTCCATTCGTTCATCAGATTCAATCCCACACAGGCTGTGTCCAGAGGCGACTTGCTTACAAATAAAGATATGCAGATATGTACTGAATAACCCATAGTGAAGGCATTTTCTGGATACTGGATGATGGGTACAGATATGAGGGTGTACTGGCTGAATAGTGCGAACGAAATCCGAAAGTTTTTTTTCTTATTTTTAAGTAGCAGGAGTTTAATGAAGGATTACCTATACAGGCTCAAACATGTAAATGCATTTATAGCGCTATACATGTATATTACAGTCTGGAAAACATTCATTAGAATTAGTCGTATTAATACGGTGACTATACAATGTGAAAAAAAATCGATGAAAACGGAACTATAAAATATAGTATAAGGTAAGCTATCCCATATAAAAAAATCCCTTCATTTCAAATTAATATTCGGGCAAATAATCAAACACAATAATTACAATTTTCTCAGTTGTCGTAGGCCCTACAATTCTACCCTTTGCCGTTCTCATCACTCAGTCCGCCTATGTCGCTTAACATCGTCAGTATAAGAAAATAAGTTTGAACTATATGAGATGAAAAGCAGGTAATCACTCGACAATATTCAATGGCGATCGTGGCCTAACACTGATTGATATTGGAGCACGCGGCCGTGGCTTAGTGGTTTACAAGTGCGTCTACTTATCCTACTTCGATGTACCGTTTCGTTCACGGGATCGATTCCGCCTGTCGACTATCCGGTAATCGCGGGAGTGGTTTTAACAATGTTTCCTCCGTATATAATTAGGCAAGAAACGTAGTGTGAAGTGGACAATTCGCCGTCAAATAATAATTGTACGACGTTATACCCTAATCAAACAAATAAACAAACAAAAAAATAAACAAACAAACTGATTTGAATGCGACCCGACTCACTCTTAAATTACTGTTAATGAGTGAATTCCTCAGTTGTTGTTATTATTTTAGGGAAAATTAGGCAAAGTGAGAAATTGGCCGATAAGCAGGGAGGTATACTAATTGTTACCGCTAATACAGTTATTACAAAAGCGGAAGCAGTTCTTAATTTGAAACGATAGGAAACTCCTCTTACCTTGTGGTAAATTTTACTGTTTGAACGCTTCCAAATATGATACTGGCTCCTAGGTAAATGCCATTAACGACATGATATCCATTGTCCTATCCATATAGCCCAGTGTTTATAGTTCACAACAGTATGGCCCAAATGGTACCATGATACAATACATATAGATCGAAAAATGATATGGTTAGAACTGAACTCCCCTGTGTACTATTTTGTATTAATGTGATATTCAATTGATAGTAATGATGGATAGGTGGTTACAGACCCAGCTTGACTTTGCTATGACCGTTGTCCACTAAATAGGGTTGCTGTGTTCGAGTATCAATTATAATACCTGGTCGTATCACGGTGAATTAACACGGATGTAGTCTGAAGGGAGAACGCTCCGGGCTGACCGCTCTTGTAGTGGGCCCTCCAGTAGCCACCGATCGCAGACATCAAAGTCAGGGCGAATGATACACTGCCTGAGGCAAGTATATCAATGACAACATTGTCTATATCAGCCCCAAATCAATATGCATCACTCTACATCAAATTATACCAGACATGGATCAAAGCTTGCTTAATTAAATACAGGTATGTCAAGCGATTAATAAGGGAATGTATATAGTTGGCAGATAAATATATATCATGATTACTACTGTAAGCAGGGTCCACTTTCGGTCACTGCACTGCTATCTAAAGAGAGTTATTATTCTGGAATTTTTCTTTAAAGTATAGCGGTATATATGACAGCGTTTAACCGCAGCCCCACAGCGAGACGTCCCTGAACGCACTACATCTATATAAATTATTTACCTATCTTTATCTTTCACAAATAATAGTGTCAATTATAACTCGTCGCTCCAACGGTTTGCCTTTTGAAAGTGTACCTTTAACCTACTTCTTCAGAGTTATCGCTTTCAAGTCTGATTGATTTTTTTATAAGATAGATATTACACTTCAAATACACCTGACAATATATATAGAACAACAACAACGCCGGTCCACTAGCTAAATATAATAAGTAAACAATCCAGTGTCATTTACATTGAAATAAACTTAATATGCTCCATTTATCAACGAAACCGTTAAAACCACGGGATTTTATACCTAGTTGATCTGGTATAGGGAATATAAAAGCCTTTGAGTCAGAACGCATCAAATAGTAAAATATATATATTTTTTTATTAGAATCGGAGATTAATTTTGTTAACAAACGGACTTCCGTTCGCTGTAAACTGTTTGTCGACCAATTAAACACAAGAATCAATGGACACAAAATCATATAGACAAACAGTAGAGCTTTCCTTTGGTCTGATTCAACTTAGTACCATGTTGAATTATTTTTGCACTGTAAATATGTCTATATGTCTTAACATATTGCACACAAGGACCGGGATGTTGGTTTAAATAATAACATCAACATATTATAAGTATACATATGCTACAAAATAAATAGCTATCCATTAAACTGTTTAAACCTTGAAGGTCTTCAAAGTAAACCTTTCTAAAGTCAGCAAAAGTTCAGAACCATAGTTTCCGCGCAACGCTATCAGGGCGAGTAAAGTGCTTGGGCTATTTAACCAGGTGATCAATCCGCCGACATATAGTCCCTGTGATTAACAAGGCAATAAATCCCATATCGTCCCGGAAGAGGATTTTGAGAGCCAATAAAATACCGCTGTTCATGGTAAGTGACTGATAAATTGAGAGCCCTCTGGTTGATACGAATCTCAGCCACAATGTTTAATTTGTTTTTACCGTGTAGGTTTAGACAGGCCCTTGTATTTATGACTTTAGAAAGCAGTATATTTAAATAGGCCACACACCAGCAAAGTTTCAGGCCAAAGAAAATGTCCGGATTGATGTTTCACCTATAATTTGTTCTCCTTTGATAAGAACCGATCATTTAATTAATTTGCTTATAGCGTTAAAACAACAAAGCCTGTCGCCATGCTAAATTTACATTTTATGAACAAATCGGATTTTGGTTGGGCTAGAAGTTGTAAAGAATGCATTTGTAAATAGATGAGAACAAAACGGTTTACAGGCCCTTCCTTTAATCTACGAAATTAAAGTTTAAATGGATTTAATTGAGTGATGAATAGATTTGTAATCCTGCCAGCTGAAAACATGCAGGCAAAGGTTCCCTTGAAGTCTGTGCCAGTTTTGGGAAATATATTAAAGGATCCTGTATGGCAAGCCGTTTTATCACTTCTACCTTTACTCTACATATGTCGAATTAATTTACAATTCTTTTTCACATATGGGAAATCATTTTTTACTTATGTTAAAAAGATTTTCACTTATGTGAAAAACATTTTCACATGTGTGAAATTAAAACGTATTCTACATATGTGGGATTCTTTTCAACACATGTGAAATTCGTATTTACATACGTAAAACAAAATAAAAACACCAAACTGTTTACATATGTGACTTTTATTTTACATATGAACAAAAGAATTTCATTTATCAAAAAACTGAGAAATGATTTATCCTTAAGATCAAGGGACTGTATTTATCATTCATTTGTGCTCCTGCTTCGAATGCCAAAAGTCGAATAGGGACAAACATTTGAGCATATATTTAGAATGTAACAACGGCTTAAACACAAAACCATACAGTATTTTCGACAAAACCATACATTCTATTATGAAAAATATTATATTAGGAAACAGGTTTCTTCTTATTCAGTATATTTATTGTAGACTAAATCAGTGTATTTTCCGGATGAATCAGACGTAGTTATGCTCACCACGGAATCGGTCACAATTGTATGCCTATAAAAGAAATGTAGTTTCCCTGATTTATTCTTCTCAAGTAAAAAACAAATGCTTTGCGAAACCAGCTCTAGGGTGGATGTGCTTATTATCTTATTAAAGTTTTAAAGAAAATTAATTGTCGCCAAAGCGAGGCTGTAAGGGAGAAGTAATTGATGTTTTGGACACTTTTATTTCACATATCTACAAAAGAATTCCACATATGTCGAATTTGTTTTCACCTATGTTTATAAAATCTAATTTTTTATCGCATGTGTGAAATAGTTTTTTTTCCACATATGTTTGATTTTTTTTTACAGAAATGGAAATGGTTTTTTTTTTACATATGTTAAATAAAGTCATTTATGTTACATATGTGAAAGAAATAAACATATGAATAATAAAGATAGAAGTGATAAAACGGCTTGCCATAGTCCTGAACGGCCATTACGGAAGCGATTCAAGGGAAGTGTATACATTTGTTTTGCCATTTCGGCTGTTGTACCTCTGTCAAACAATCTCTCTTTAACGCTTGCGGAATTTCACAAGGTGAATCTCTCGCGGATAAAGTCTGATCGGTACAATAACAGAATGCTACAATCCTTTTGTAGTACTTTGTTTCAAGCAGGAAATGCTGTTATTCATGAGTAATGGGGCCCTTAGGAATCGCACGGCCATGGGAAGACTCTACATTCTTAGCGAATTATCCAACAATTGATATACCTCAATTGAATTCCTGAGTCACACCATCGCGCGCCATGTCGTATTACTCTCCACTATTCGTGACATGCATGGCAGGGCTAAATTAACCCCTAAGACACCGTGCCTTGATCTGCGACGCACTAGTGGTATGGTGATGAGCTTAGGCGGTAAATAATATGGCATTGTAACTAATCTAACGATTGCATTTCATCTAATTTGCAAACGACTCAGTTTTAGTCGACTAATAGGCAAGACTAACTCAATTTGAAGCTATTTATCGATGCACCAGTGTTCAACAAATGTGAGGTGTCCAAGATACTATAGACTGCTAAACTAGGAGTGTAATAGAAGGCTATTGTTTGCTTACAAAATAACAAACAGAAAATAGAAATAAATTATAGTTGTTTAACAAGATCGTCCAATATTTTGTTTACACAAAAGAGTAAACATTTTAATGCATACAATGCATTACTCGTCCTAAAAGTAGAAAGAGGACAATCCCCACCTAGATTGAACACATTTATAAGGCAGTTCCGAAGTGATCGAAACGACAAGAACATTAAATAGTGTCCTTTCTTCTTCTATCAGACTGAGCTGTGTAATTTGAGCTTAATACGAACAAATTAAGCGTTGACGTAGACGAATGTGACATGTGCGTGAGAAGCCCTGTATTCGCGTGAGAAGAACATCTATTCACATAAATACAAAACTGGGGTTTTCAAATTTATAAAGGATGTATTTTTTAATAAAAAACAAGGAAGAAAGGACAAGAAGCAGTTTCCATGGTAATATTATTTTTCTCGTTCCCACACGGAATGATGTAGCCACACGACGATGCGATGACCTATCAATAGTGAAGCGGTTTGGGGTATTCTTATGATGTTATACAATGGGTTAAATAGGGTGCTATGACTTTAATCCTATACTTACCTATCTGAAGGTTAATCGTAACATTTGGCAAGTGACGCCATGATCCATAAAAGTGGCACCATAATCACTACGGCGTTAAGAGCCGCACCGGTAAGTTTGGTTGTCTGAAAGAGAAACAGAATCGAAATTTACATATATATTTTGAACAAATGAAGAGAGAAAGATTTGCTTGCCTCCACCTGGATTCGAACCCGGGAACTTTAGGTAAAAGGCCCAACACTTTACCGTTTGAGTTACATAGATTTACATCTACATACAATACACTAAAACGAGATACACAAACACATAGATCGGGAAATTAATCATAGTCTATTAACCATTTTAAGTTTTATAGAAAGCCATAAGAAATCTAATTACAGATGCTTTATCACTGTGTTATATAATAAAGATAAATGTAACAGCGAAATATGGTTGTTATTATACGCTCTTTATACCATATAATAATGTAAACATGTGCTGATAGAAAAATCAATGTACGAGTGTAAGCTATTTTTGGACTAAAACTGAGTGCTTGATAGTAATTAAGTTGTCGGTAAAAGCGGTCAGCTGCTGTCGATCGACAGAATAGCAGAGTATCGATTACAAAGTGCCCATGGGTAACAAAAAAAGTAAGGGAGTTAGTTTCTTATCACGAAATTAGATCAAGCAAACGAACGGAGTGTGATTGCCATAGACCAAGTCACGCTACATACGCAATTCGGAATTACTCGTGCTAGCTCGTTAATCGTCGGCCATTGTCTAAATATGGGACTCGGAAGTCATGTGGTCATTAATTTTTTTAATAAGTTTGTATGCAAATAAAAGCTTTGCCACACAACTACAAAAGTAACTCCAACAGAAGTCAACTTTGGCAATAGACTGAGAAGCTAAGCGTTCACAAGGTAGTGAATACATGTGAAAAGCACAGGGGATGAAATAGGAAGACTGAAAAAAATAAGACCAGAAGAAAAAAGTAATAAAAACAAAACAAAAAACAACAAACCAATAAAAAATACCCCCAAAAGACAAGAACACTATAGCTCAGAAGTATTAATGCGACAATTCACGACAGAATCCAATTTATCTAGACCCTTTTAACCACTAAAATCTGATTGGATTTAAATGACGTTTCGGATCATTATCCATATCAACTGTTCAACTACAAATGATGTTTCTGAGTGCTCGTTTAACCCGCTCAACAAACTTGATGAGATCACGACAATACACACTAGTGGGCCCTTTGAGTGATTTCAAGGATAAATGAAAGATGTCAATATTACAGAAACCAAAAGAATAGTAATTGTCGGTCTGGAAACTTGTCTTGTATATGTAAGAAAATATAAAAGATCAATTGAATTAATCGCATCTCTATTCCCAGACCTAAGAAACTCTGTGAGACTCACAACGGTGTCTTCATTTTGTTCACGAACTGTGTGTATAACCGTATTTTCATCACACTTTGATAAAATTACAGAGGTCAATTTTAGCTGACGAGCTGTCCTTTTTACAGTCATTACAAAGAAGACCTCGAAGGGAAAGGACGTTCTTTATGACTGGGACTGGTGACATGGCGTGGTATGGTAATGTTTTCTACAGACACCCTTTATTAGTGGGTTCTCGACACGCCTAGAGAACGCCGCAGATTCTCCTACTCACAAAGTATGTACGGTAACATAAACAACGTAAACACTTCTAGATAACCCCGATAGAGACCGAAAGACTAAACATATTTCTGTACATCGTATATCTGATGTAAAACAAATCGAAATAGTACAATGCGAAAAAAACTGGTTGTAGAATATGGAAATGGTTACAGTCATAGTTTGAAAAGGTGTTAAATAAGATAAGATAATGATATGCGCTATTTTTATACAGTGTTTTAATATTCTGGAACAAGAGACGAAATTTACAATCACTCTAGAAGGACAGTTGGCATTTTAACGGGCCAGTTTAGTGCCAGTTTGTGAGTTAACTCGAGTAGTGTGGTCCGAATATACTACACAAGTGGAGATAAGGACATGCTATCCTGGAGATGATCGGATGTGTTTGGGTGGCTGGACGTCAACCGGGTTTCTCAAAAACTTAGAGCTCCTCATAAAACACATAAAACCCCACAAGAAACTTGGCACCAAAGTTTGACTGCGTGTTAAAAGCGGACATGTTTGGAATTTGATTTATGAAGTATGACTCTTTTAAATATACCCTACGGGTGGACAGAAGCCCAGCTCGGAATTTTGCCCTCATTAGTGGGTAGGGTGCCAGGGTGTTTATAGAGTCCCGGGTGTCCAATGTCAACTAGGCCCTTGGGCTATAGTACTGATTTATAACATGGAGATTTACGACTATTAGGTGTCCATGATCACATTAGTTAATATATCAATGCCATCAACACAGCAAACCAAGACAGACGGGGTTTCTCTGTTTGTACTGGAACGAGACACCACGAGAATCATTACATTCCCTTCTAAGATGCCTGCAATCGTACAGTTTAAACGCAATATTGTTGTGAATGAATAACGTCATGGGCTTTTAGATGGTACTGGAGTAGAAACAAAAATGACGTACTGATTTGGTGTATGTTTATTTAGTTAAAACTTGATGAAACATTGAAGACATTTTGTCATTATTTTGCAGGTCAGAGCATTCATAGAACAATTATTTATTTGCCGAAGTCATCATGAGTGAATAATCCATTCCAACATTTCACAAACTCTCCAGTTTTCATATTGCTGGAAAAACTTGCCCCAAGGCTGAAGTTGAAATCTTGTAATGTGACAATTTACAATTTCAAATGGAAAGTTTCTTTGTGGAGATAATGAAATGAAAGCAAATGGCCTAAGCTAACTGGCTCAGGATTTACAAGGGATCATGCATTGGACCAAAGGGTAAAAGTGTAATTTATGTCAGGGCGTTTCGGACTCTTATTCCTCCATGGAACTCAACTGTTGACACCATCCTAGCCATCGTTCATGTAACGGGCACACGATTTTATACAGTTCAGCATGTCTTTATGTAAAGATCATGAGATTATATGAGGAGAAAACTTCACCATCTGGCAGCCCTCGACCAGACCTCGAGGAGCAGAGCCACAATGTACTTTGCCAGAACCACTGTCACCCATTACACTCGTAGATCACTCTTCCATAAATACAATTAGTGTAAATAATTGCTCTAAACACAATGTATGGTTAAAGTCGGTCTATTAGCTGTGAGAAGTAGGCTGTTTCTCCACTGTATCAGCCCTCTTATATCGCCCCATCGTACGCTGAAGGACATTGGCCATTCTAGGGCTTTGCGCCACAAAGTCCGAACAGTTTCTGCCCGAGAAGACTGCCCTCTGAACTGATTAAAAAATAACGCCCCCGGATAAATCCCGTTAGGGCTTCGGACAAAAGGCCTCCCCATCAATAACCTTGAACCGTTCGTCCCACCATCACACAAAGGAGACCAAAAACTTTCCAAGTCATCTAATTGCTTTTGTTACAAGATGTCCTTTGCTCTTCTGCCCAACCCTTTGTTTATTGACCGGGGACATGGTTACCCTTCCCCTATAATCTTGCCATCCCGAGGAACAGTCTACAAATCCCAAACCACCAAGACTAAAATTGTTTAAATTGAATAAATTGTCCTTATAATCGTAACTGAAATTTTCACGATTCACAGAGATATCAGGATTCGAACATCAGGCACAAGTTGGTATTTCTTTGTTTAATTTTAAGCTCCTGAAATAAGCCGCTACCAATGAATAGACCATTCACATGAGTGGCATATTTGACATAAGTGAATGAAACAAATAGTTACAATGCTATCATAATAATCTTCCTCCTCAGATCAATACACTGTCCATCCCATAAAGACTAAGTTTGATTCAGTTTGAGAAGAAACGATTTTTACATGAAAATATATAACAAAAACCTATCAAATGGAAACATCGTTTTTTTACAAAGCGAATTGGCAAAGTGATGTAATGAAACTGTTAATCAATATTAGGTGTTTTTGTCTAACACAGCGAATGATTGCTCTCAAATGATGGCAAACAAAACATACTGTGTTTCATTATTTGTCTAACACAGCGAATGGTTGCTCTCAAATGATGGCAAACAAAACATACTCATTACTGTGTTTCATTATTTGTCTAACACAGCGAATGATTGCTTTCGAATGATGGCAAACAAAACATACTGTGTTTCTTTCTTTTTCTAACACAGCGAATGATTGCTCTCGAATGATGGCAAACAAAACATACTGTGTTTCAGTAGTTGTCCGGTACAGCGAATGATTGCGCTCAGATGATGGCAAATAAAACATACTGTGTTCAATTATTTTTCCGGTACAGCAAATGATTGCTCTCGAATGATGCCAAAACAAACCATACTGTGTTTCCTTATTTAAGCAATAATAAAATGAGAAAACTTAAACTGTTGAACTGAATACTGTATTTGCATGCAAACTCCAGTGTTGATTCCACATTGCTTGTAAAATGTAGAGACAAACAGCGTTAACGATACCAATTCTAAGCTTCCATCTATTCAATAGTCACGTCTTATGATCTTTCTGTTCATCCATAAGTCACGAAGCGGTTTTCAATACAGTGTTATAAAGAACAAAAGCGTCGTTTTTAAATTTTAGACAATATTTCAGACTCGGTAAGGCTATACTGCCTTTTTTAAACCATCCGTTATAATAATTATTAAAGAAAAAATCTCAACTGCAATCTGATTTCGTTCAAATTGGTTTCTTGGGATATTAAATGTTGGGGCTATTATCTGTGTATGCTGGATGGACACACGACCGGTGGACACAAACAAAGACAAGTTGTGGGCAGTGTGGCTGTGTATGGAGGCAGATGGTCAGGACGAACACAGGGGTCAGGCTGGTGGATGTAGTGATTGCGGGAGGACGGATGAGGGACACTCCGTCTCTTACCGCCCCAGGCGAGTGCTCGCCAATTACTTATAATATTTTACGTTGATGATTGGAATTACGAACCCGATAGCATTGCTCTAAAAGCCTGCCATAATGGACCCATCATGGTCAGTGGAGTTTGAAAACTACGTATTCGTATGGTGCATTGTCAAGACAAAATGAAATTGCTGCAAATCGAATTGAAATCCCACACTCAATCTCAGCGACACGATAAATACACTAAATTAAGAAAAATGATAATACCAGTAGAACAAGAACACTGTGACTTTCATATGAAAAGAAAAATGCAACCCAATGTGAAACAAGAATCGAGGCTGTTTTATTTATTCATCTTGATTATATACAATGCTGTTTTCGATGTTTAATATTGTTTATTATCATTTGAAACTCTGCTCAGTTACTGTCCGAACAAACGTGTAATCCTCTGTGGTAGGCACCAATTATAAACGTTAAATGTCAGCTACCTCGGCCAACCAGCTTTCTTTTCACATTATAATAGTTGCACACTTGACTGGTTAGCGGAAAGGCCTTTCTTACAACATATTATATTGTGGTTGTCGCTCCTAATTTGCCTGATATTGTAATCACCTTAGGGTCATATAAAGCATAAATCATCAAAGTAAGATGGTTATAACTCGTAAAGTAACGTTGTCATATTTTAACGAATATTGTCCATCTCAACAGTAGAATGATTATATTTTGACGATAGTTGTCCGTCTCGTAAAGTAACGTGGTCATATCTTGACGAATATTGTCCCTTCTCAACAATAAGATGATTATATTTTGACGACAGTTGTCCGACTCGTAAAGTAACGTGGTCATATCTTGACGACTGCTGCCCATCTCTTTAAGTAAGATGGTCATATTTTGACGGCGGTGACGAATCTTGACCAGATCGTTTATATTTAAATCTATTGAATCGCTAGTTCTACGTCAACGCATAACTTGCTATATAGCATTATAACGGGTTCAGAGGAGAGCAGGATTATACAGGAGGTGATTTCAGGGGAAGTCCATGGGTTATCAAATCAATGGAGCGATTTAGATCATATCTGTGCATCAAACTCAACAAATCAGAAACAAATGTCAAAGATAAAAATCTGAACCAAACCAACTGGAAGATTTCACAGAAAATGAAATTCTTCACTTGTGCTCTCATCCCCAGCTAGACATCCAGTAATTTCTTAATCCGAACCATATGTTTATTAAGACAAACTTCAATTAACATCAGATGACTTGTTTTCATATTAAGCTATGTGGCATGCACGTGGTGACACGAGCTGTTGATATAGACATTATAGGTTAATACCAGCAAACTTTCTGATGTATGGAAGCCCAAACAGCATGCCTTCCGAGTTTCTATCAATATGGGCTACAGAGGTAGAAAGAACAACCTCTTTCACTGGCTAACCACAAATCCGCGAGAATTGTTTACAATGTGTCATATTTTAAATTTATTTGGAAATGATGGCAGTCAGTAAAAAGAATTATGTTATTATAATGTTACACCGTCGAAGGCAAGAGGACAATAATTTAGGCATTACCAGAAGTTCATTTTGGTAAGATCCCAGGAAACACACTACGTTGCTACAACGTTGCATACCAGCAATACATTGGTGACGTTGTAGATTAACCAAAAATCAACATTACTGCAACGTAAATCTACAAAGAAATTTGGTCGTTGGTTTGTACCACAGTACCAGTTGATACAATGTTATCATAACGTTGTCAAAGCGTGATAGGGAACGTTGTAGTTTAACGTTGTGACAACACAAATCGACTACGCTGTGACTTTGTTGTGAATTCGTAGTGTTTTGTACAACGTAAGAAAAACATTGTCAAAACGTTAAAGGATGCAACAACAATATTACAACGTCGCTATCACGTTTCTGTTTCGTTGCCGTGTGTTGTCGCAACGTTGTTTGGTCCGCTGAGATGTATCTAATTTATTAAACAAAAATGAAGCATTTTGTCGGCACATGGACACCCTTGAAAGGCAACATATAAATTAATTACAAAACACACAGTAAGTTGGCACGTTCTTGGCTTTTGACGTTGCAATTAAGGAAACGTTAAAAGAATAATACCAAGGTATAGTATGTTAGACATTTCACGTGTGACTTATCTGGCTACGACAACTCTCCACTGCAATGTCACACCCAGGCGGTACTATATAAAACACGTACCAGGCACCGGGTGCGGAATACGGACATAACTCTATTTGGGAGTAAACGAGTCCCATTCAATAGACATTTTTTAAGTAAAGGTCAGTCGTCGCTCAAGTCATTGTCTTCAAATGTAACAGAAATACACAACTAACATAATAGGTTGCAGTATTGTTATAATAGAATAAAGCCTGTGTGTGGAAATGTAAGAAAGCCGGCATCAGTAAACATGCAAAGGAAAGTAGTCAGATAAAACGAGAGGAAACCGAATTTTTTTATGTACCACAAAGCCAGCATTGTCTTTTACAAATGTGGTTCCAACCAAAGGCAATATCTGCAGCAGTTCATCAATAATGCTAGTTTCGTATATTCTCGGTGCCCTGTCACTTTTTGAGCAGTAAAGGTTAATCATCGTGTGTGTTTTAAAACGCGTCACACGAAATGAGAGCCAACGACTTGATTTCAAAGGAAATACAGGAAGTAACCCTATTGTGCTGTAATTAGTCAAGCTTCCGCTAAATAAGTCATACTCGTGTGCAATTGGTAGTACAGATTAAGGTATAAGAAAACTACATGAGATTGATGAGTTATTTTCTATATTTTTAAATATAACATTAATATTTGTTTCAAAGATTCAGTCCACAGAATGGTTCCTCTCGCACGATTCAAAGCCGCACCATCTCCAATTCTTAATCAATACCAACGAAAAGGGCAAACGACAGTGTCCATTCCTTGTTTTCATATTTCTGTTCATAGTATTATTATTTTTTTTTACACTTGTCGTGTAAGAAAATCAATTAATTAGAGGTAATTTGGCTTGACGCGGAAGTTAATCCGCCAGTTCACCGTTTTGCCTCTCGGCTTCATGCTTCATTTGTACACGGTCCAGTCTTTCCGGCGACAACAACCCCTGACAATCTGTTTTTCTCTTTCCCTTTGATCTTGTGAAAAAAAATTCTCACACTGCTGACGGCCCCTCATTCTTCTTTCCGCCCTATTTCTCTCCATTTCTTCAACAACGAATTCAGATTAGTGCGAAATTAAGTCTCCATGTCAAAAAAAGGCGACACCCACAGGCAACTCAACTACAGCATGTCTTTCCAGATTTGTATTTTTTTTATTCCTTGGTAGTTTAATTTTCTGAACCTAATTTAGATCCTTCTTTTAGAATCACCCAGTTTCTGAGGTAATGTAATACTGCCATTAACATTTCATGGTTTCTAATTTCGCTGGCGACGTGTCGGATGTGAAAGTTTTAGCCCTAATCCCCAGTATATCGGAGGCCCTGGCTTACGCAATGTAGTGATGCCTAGCTCTTGTTCCGCTTGTCACGTCACTAATAACGCGATCAGACGCATCCTTATCTTTGCTGCGAGATCAAAGGATTCTTCATTCTGCCGACATGTGCACTTAGACGCTCTGCAAACATCAAAGTGACGTCTCTTTTTAATTATCCATTGAAAATGATTAACATTTGAGCCGCTTTAATTGACTTTCATAATTACTGGCTGTCTTAAACTATAGAACATCTTGTCTCCTATTTGACAAGCGTGTTTAATCAATGCTTATCGGCAAAAAATGTCAGACTTAATGAAGTCATACGCTGTTATAAAGATAAGATGACATAAGATTTATAACCAAATCTATTTAGGGATTGATTAATCAAGCCACAACTGGTTTCCAGAGATATGGTTGTTACCTTACCTTCATAAGATAGGTTTATGATCCATCCTTGTGTTATTGACTCGCTATTTTAACCTGCTCTTATGAGGATGCGAAAAACGTAAAAAGTAATTAATTGCACAATTCTCTTTCTATTTAGAGATTCTCACTTTTGTGGAACATAAACATTTAGAATAAAGTGGCTCTAGGTTAAAATTTTCGGATTAACGATACATGATGGGGGATTCAAATTAATTGTGGCGTTGAGCCACAGTATGGCGCATCAAATTATCGACACTGACAGTATATTGTCGACGTTTGGTTATCTATAAATTTGAGTCCCTTGATTCATTGGTCTTCTATGTGTGCTTTCTGAGACTTACTGCACTTTCAAACCGTTATAGTGCATACGCCAAACAGCCAAAGGGACATTACTCAGCATAACATTTATTAACTAGTCTGTATTTATGTATGTTTGAAAGATCTGTAAATGCGATTCATATCTCTTCCTTAAAACAAACAGTGCGCTGCCCATATATTGCTGATTGAGCATATCTTCCTTTTATTTATTATCGTTTGAGGCACAGCGGTGTGTAGGTATTTATATACATATTCCAGCTAAAAGACTGATTTAATACGGCTGTAATCAACCCCATGCGAACCTCTGTCTGGTTGATTCCTGCCATGTGTCAAATACTCTCTCAAAACGTGCGCTCCTCAACCAAGCAGTGGAGATGCTTTCCATCCCCTCCCGCTCATAGCTTCGATTTCTTCTCATCTCTTACACAAATGAATTGCAGCTTCGCCACCCGACCCAGTTTACTTTCGGGGAGTGTCAGTCATTAATAATATCAGTCACTATAAAGCATGACTGATTCGTCTGGCTTGGGTTTAGCTTTCAAGGGTTCTCTCCCTTGTCCTACTCCTTTACTGCAAAATCACCACCAGGTGGCGTCTTGTCCAAAGACGTATTAAGTGAAAATGTTATAGTGTCAATTAGAACTTAGTTAATATTCAATACAGAAAGAAAACCGCACGTTTCCTTATGGGTAACATAGTATTTGGTTTTATAAAGTGATGAACGTAAATACTGGTGATTGTAACAACGTTTTCAAGTCAACGAGAGTGAGATCAATATACAGCTCTGTCGTCTGACTACATAAGGCCTGAGGTGACTGGACAATGTCCAAAACACATCTATCAGTCCATCACTATCTTTTGTGGAAATCAGTAGGGAAATGTTTCTGGCAAATTCTAGCTAACGCCCTCAATCTTTGGTCACTTCAATCCACAAATAGACTCGCCAGAATGTTTTGGAGCTTCCCTCAAAATGTGACTTTGTGGACGAAAAACGTCATCGCGTGACGAGCCGAACTGGTCCATTTTTTAAATTTAAAATTGCCAAAGATGTCGACAGTTATAGGCGGATCTGGATTGGAATACTTTCATCTTAACTTCATTAGGATGTTACAAACAAAACCTTACACACCATTGATTACTGAGATGGAATGAAAGTTGACTTTTGGATTTCGAAGACACAGGCGGTGCAAATATAATAAGTAAGCTTTTGTACTTAAAATCGTCATGACTTATCATTAATTCATAATAGCTTCGCTTTAGTGTTTTTATTGTCCAGTCATCTCAGGGCTACTAAAGCATACATATTATAGAGGTGCAAGGTGGCAAGTCATAACTAAGTTAATGTTAGTCGTGTACCCGTTTAAGGCAAATTTTATATTTGTCGGTGTTGTTTAAAGCACACTAGTTTAATTTCCAAGAGGTAATTTAATTATAACTCAATTAAATATACTACAGATAGCTCTGGGAAATAGTAAAAACAACAACCCAAAGGATAAACAGTATGACAAATTTGTCTTATTGGGTACTAGAGAGTTAACCTGTGAATTTGATCTAAAAATAATCATGTTCAGACATGAATATGGTAAAATGATGCATTGGTGGCCATTTGTTTTAAGGAATTTGATGAAATTCACTGCCATCTGTTGTTTTAAAAACATGAGACTATATTTCAAGTTTATCTGTGCATTTGTTAGAGAGTCCATTTTGTTTTACGGAATTTGGTGAAATGTAAATTTCCATCTGCGGTCTTAACAAGAGGAAGCTACATACCAAGTTTAAAGTTGATCCGTGAATTTATTCTCTACTTATCGTGTTCACAACACATTCAAGTGACATGAATATGCAAAATTTCAATATTCAATATTCATATTATATATGTTCAATATTCACTGAACTTGTTTCATTAAAAAATTTACCGTACATGTCGAGAAATTGGGATTCAAACATCACTAAGTGACTGGTATATATAGAAACCTGACCGACATTTTGTTATCTCTGGTATAGAGTCGTCATTATCCGCCAAAGACTGTTCCGAATGGAGTTTCCCCTGGTGACTGGTATATATAGAAACCTGACCGCCATTTTGTTATCTCCAGTATAGTGTTGTCATTATCCGCCACAGACTGTTCCGAATGGAGTTTCCCCTGCCTACGTCACAGATCAAATAACATGTATGAAAAGTCACAAGTTTGTAAGTGAATAAAACAAATTCAAAACATCGAAAAAATACGAAATTTATATTACAGACAGTTGATAGTATTATCTTTGTAAGTCAGTCACTTTCAATCTGATTTAAAACCCATTTGGGAATACCTTTAAGGCTATTCACTAATACGATAGCATGCCAGCCCAGAACTAGCAAGACTTTTGTGTTATATCTTAGTGACAAGTACCAGGGCGACAGGAAAACAACCGCCTGCTGTAAAATATAGAAGATGAACATACTTGAACAAAAAACAAGGGCGTGGAATATTTGAAATAAATTCTCACAATTTAATAGGTGGAAAGGCAGACAGATGTGTGTAACTATTTCTTTCTTGTTTATACCTGTACAGCTAGGAATGCTTTGTTCAAGTTTGAGCCTGACCTGCTAAATTGTTTTGAAGATAGGACTTGCACTGATAACTTAAGACATGGCATTTGATGCTGTGTATAGGCTCATAGAGTCTATATGACTATGTTAATCATGATGGAAAGAAAGGAGCAGACTGTCATACTTCATGAATTGTACTGACATATTTACATGATATCTAAAAATTTGTATCAAGAGGAAACCGACTTTACTCCATACTTTGAAGTCATCACAAGGTGTCAACTATACAAGTTTTAGTTTTGACTTATTGGAAGTTAGGACTGATTGAACTTGTAGCCACATTTCTATCCAGGCCTTACAATAAAAATACATGCCAAAGTCAATTGTATCCTATAACCATAAACAAATGTTAATTCTCTTACATTATATTTATTTGGCAAATTTTGATGTTATTTCACTCTAAAGACAGGCCAACCAATACATGGAGAAAGAAAAGACATTAATGCACTATAAACAGCATGTTTTATTTACACAAGTAACAGCATAAAAACAAGATCTTTGATGTCATAACAAACAAAATTATGCAACATGGAAGAAAATAGTTTAAAATTTATTTCCACACCTGAAAGGAAATAGTTTTCATTTGTAGTATGAAGGCTACCTATAACTGAGGTTTCCATTTATTTGTACATGTAGCTCATAACTATGGCACTGACTGAATGATAAGATTATTTGACTGCTAACAATGGGTAAAGGAAACCACTGTCGACAAACAGACACAGGATGAACTGGTTGTTGGGAACTGTTGTCCTGGTGCCCTCAAAGCTATGTGCTAACAGGAAGCTCCCAACAACCAGTCAACATTTTTCCAAGTGAGAAATATCATAATATGTCCATTATATTTGAGGCAATATAAAAACAAAAACAAAGAAGTGCATAATTTAAGTTTGAGATAGAAACTGCTAGAATGTAGCGAGTTAAAAAAAAAGCTCCCCAGCGTTGAGGGAGTCACCACTACTAGGACTGATGATCAACACACACAGAACACCCTGGGGTTTGTAAATATTTTATAATAAATGATCATAGATTTTTCAGTTATTTGTTAAATATAATACATCCATGTATGTACACATTCATGAATACAATCCTGTAATACTGGCAGAGTAATAATTAGATAACAACCCGTCAATACATGTGTTACAAACCCCCTGAAGCTTTACTATAAAGAAAAGTGTGCATTGACCCTGATATTGCTGCCCAACAAAATACGCAAAAATTTCCATAACAATTAGTCAAATGTACAAGAATAGATTAGAAATCTTTAGAAAAATAAAAAGCCTTCATCCAATAACTAGAAGCCTGGTGACGTAGCGGAGTCAAGTTTTTAAAACTTACAAAATATACAAATCGACATTTGTATAAGTATTACTACATGTAGACCAATCAGGCTTGTTTAATTTGGGTTCAACGTCGTACTCAAGGGTATTTCACACATATAATGACGGGTTGTTTAAGGTGGAGAATCAAAAGGAAACCTTGTAAACCCCCCACTTATGGCGACGTGCCAGCCAAATGGGTGAAGGAAACCCCCACTGGCAACATACAAAGACAGGAAGGGATATATACAGGACGACAACAACAGGATGCAATACAGACACCACAAACGATCTGCTTCCTGTTCCCCTTTCGCTCTGAGAGCACCAGGGTAACATGAAGCTCCCTCCAACCACCCACTAATAAATAAACAATAGAGGAAGAAGATGATGGATTGTCTACTTCACACTGTTCCAGACCTAAATTAGGTGGAAAACTGAGAGTAAACCTCATAAACGACCTTTGTTATAACCACATCATGTGACTCACTCAAATTGGAGAGTTATTCAGGCAATTTACAGTTGCTATAGCATATAGCATCATAGTAATTGGATACTCGTATAGCATACAGTTCCTCCAAATCCTTTACCTGTTGAACTGAAGTTGAACAATAATTCTGCCATGCTCATATCAACCATCTTGCAATTTGCAGGAAGATCTTAGTCCCATTCCTGTTTTATGGTTCTTTTAATTAGCAGTATATGTAGACATACTGCTGACAGTTTCCCCTGGTGGGGAGCTCTGTTCCTGTCGATGGTTACAGACATTCATCGATGTATCGAATAAAGACCTTGAATAGTGGACACCCTCAAATCACATACTTCACTAAACTTTACTAAAACGTTAAACAATCACTCTAAATCTCAGTTTACCATGGCCTTGGTTAGTCAGTTAAAGGATGTAAAGGATCCAATGTAGCTCCTTTTATTCAGCCAGACAATAAAAGATTTCAGTTCTTCTGACGCTCATTGTGGTCCTACTGACAAGATCTAGTAGCAATTTAGTCGTTCATCATGATCCTATACACAAACAAGACCTAGAAATTCAGACCATCCTCCTGATCCTATCAACTGACAAGACCTAGCAATTCAGACCCTCCTCCTGATCCTATATACTGACAAGACCTAGCAATTCCTACCTTCCTCGTGATCCTATATACTGACAAGATCTAACAATTCAGACCTTCCTCATGATCCTGTATAGTAACAAGATCTAGTAATTCAGTTGTTTATCAAGATCCTATATACTGACAAGAGCTAGTAATTCAGACCTTCTGCATGATCCTATATACTGACAAAGACCTAGTACTTTCAGACCTTCCTCTCGATCCTATATACATCAGACCTTCCCCATGATCCTATATACTGACAATTCAGACCTTCCTCATGATCCTATATACTAACAAGACCTAAAAATTCTGACCTTCCTCATAATCAAATACTGACAAGATCTAGCAATTCAGACCTTTGTGATCTTATATACTGACAAGACCTAGCAATTCAGACCTTCATGATCCTATATACTGACAAGACCTAACAATTCACACCTTCCTCATGATCCTATATACTGACAAGACCTAACAATTCACACCTTCCTCATGATCCTATATACTGACAAGACCTAACAAT
>JARFOD010111850.1:0-29750 GCA_031763545.1 Mopalia muscosa
CGGCGATGAGGTTTCGTCTCGGTTTTCCACCGCAATAAGGCTGTGTACAGTGTGAAGTGGACAAGCCGTCGTCATATAAGTGAAATACCCTTGAGTACAACGTTAAACAACAAACAAACAAACCTTCTCAGGTATATGAGCGAGTCACATGACGTGGCTTTGGCAACTATGTGGGAGGTTTTTACAAGGTTCCCCTCAATTAAGCAATGAACAATATGTTGTCATATAAGTGATATACCCTTCAGTATGATGTTAAACCCCAATCAACCAATCACACAAACTCAAGGATCTCATTTCATCATACCTCAATGTGTTTTTGACAGTGTATAATGTCATGTCATTACTTATAGGAAAACCGATTGTCTATTCCTTATTCTGCTTGCACTTTAAAACTACAGAAAACAAAGGAGAAAACCTTGTATAAGCGAATCATTCTTCAACACAGAGTTCTACTACAATCAATCACATTAGCTGACTCATTTGTATTGCAAATCAATTATTTTTTTCTTTTATCACACATTTATTTGCCATTGTGTTGTTAATTTGGTAGGTTTTCGAGGTGTGATAACTCTGTACAATAAGTTAAACTACCCAGCTGATTTCACCTGGTCACCTAATCTAGGAGAGAAAGGAACAGCCTTCTCCATAAGACCTGCCTCCGGTAAGTTGAAGGTGGTTGAAATTACACCATCTCTCCACAGAAAAACAAAAACCATATGGTATAGCCCAATAAATACAAATTTATAATTTATAAATTATATACCTAAAAAAACAAAGTAAAAATTGTTCATAGATAAAGACTATGTTTTTTTTATTTTGAAGATTTTTTTTATATATAAATATTGCAAGAATATTACAGAATAAATATATATGCGACACTGCCATACTATTTCATACTATGATATTATAAAGAAAACAGGGAAAAAATCGCCATGGAGAAACACAATAACTTTGAAATAATTTTTTTTCTTTTTCTTTCAGCCTACATTCCAATCATGTCAAATATCAAAACAGATACTGTCTGTCTACTTTTCAAACTTCTGCCTAGAATTTGTTTCAATTCTGTTACATCTTCTCTCCTCCACAGGTACAGTTGAGCCATTCCAGGACCTGGCGTGTGAGGTGGTCTGGCACCCTTCATACCTCGCTCCTCAAGACGGGTCATTCTCACTTCTTGTTCATGGGGGGAATACCTTACAACTACAGTGTAGAGCTGAGGTGACTTTGACAACTCAAAATTCCTTTCAACTTTTTTATAAATCAAATCTATGCAATCTGTATTTGTTTTACTATTTAAGCCTTAAGATGTAAAGATTATACAGTTTGAACATATTCTAGTTCAGAAAACTTTGGATGTTTAAAACTTGTCCAAAAATTGAACTCTTGAGTGTTGTGTGTTTAATTCTCACACTGGTTTCAAATTAACAAAAGAAAAATACTGTTAAAATTTACTTTTTAGAAGACATAAAAATCAGTCATTGTTTAATCTAGTTGAACTTGAACAAACGGTTGTTTTTATAATTTCAGCTGGGTGACACTAACGTACAGTTTATGGAGCATCGTCTATTGTTTGGACAAGTACCCATTAATCTGACCACAACAAGGAAAGCTCTCCTTCAGAACCTTGGACAAAATCATGCCTATTTCCAGGTAAAATTAACTTTTAAATAAATGCATTAAAAAGCCTTATAAAGTGTGAAGAATATTGCGGGATGTTCGTTCACTTTTCTTAATTTTGACATTTCTTGAAGTTGTGTTCACCATAAAATAATGTTAAATTAAGTTCTCAAAATGTGTTTTCAGTGACATTGGACAGTTTTTTATCATTTTTTTTATTGGATTTCCCCATTGTTGTATTGAGATGGGAATCTGTCTTATTTTATCTCACACTGTAAAACCATTCGCATGACTCGATTTTTTCTCCCAATCATATGATTGTTTTTTGGCACTTTTCAGCATGTAATAAATTTGTAACAATTGATATTTTGTTTGACATGAAATTAATTGATATATATTATGCCTTTTCAACATTAAACCTAAAATAAATTTAATTTTTTTTAACTTGTTATCAATCTTTTATTCTATTTTAACATATGATCTTTTACACAGGTAATGGATCCATACCCGTTTCCTGGTCTAATGATCTCCCCTGTCCATGGTGTTATACCTGTAGGGGGACATGCTGAATTACAAGTCAGTCTTACCCCTGATGCTATCCTGAAGTTTGACACTCGTTTAGAAGTCGCTATCAAGGGTTGGAAAAGCATCGAGTTGAGAGTTGGTGGTGCTGTGGAGCCCCCTAGTGTTGACATTAATATTGTAAGGGGATATATTTTCAATCAATTTTATTTTTGTACATGTATTTATAAATATTTTTTTAATTATTATTTATTTGTTTTTTTAATTATTCATCAATTATTATAATTATTTTTAAATAATTTGTTTTTACATATTTCTGCAAACATAAACATTTGATTTGACTTTTCAGAGTATGCCCAGTTGAGATCTTGATGCGGACTTTTATTATTCTAAAATAATTCTTTTTTCTTCTGTTACAGAAAGAGTTTAAGTTTGGTGGTGTGTATTGTGGTTCAGGAAGTGTTCTGAACTTTAGCTTAGTTAACAAGGTCAGTATCATTTAACAAAAAATTGTTATTCTCTCTTTATTATTTTGAGGGTCACGACTGTGGCTTATCAGTAAATGTGGGCTCACTTATCTTATGTATGTACTTATGCTCCAATGTACCGTTCATTTGCCAACCATCAGGTATATGAGTATGTCACACGATGTGGCTCTGGCAATCGTAGGGGTGTTTTTTTTACAAGGTTTCCTTTCGGTTTTCCACCGTAATTAGACAAGGAACAATTTGTAGTGGACAAGCTATCGTCACATAAGTGAAATGTCATTGAATATGACATCAAACCCCAATCAAACAAAAACACAATTTGTTCTTTAGGCACAAAAATAGAGTATTGGGAAGGTGCTTCCTGTTGCACATGGAGCTAAGCTGTAACAGGAAGCTGATCTGTTTCGGATGTCTTTGATATTGTGGACTGTAATTGTCCAGTCTGTGTCTCATTGGGGTGACATGCCTTCATATGAGTGAAACAACTTTAAGTAGGATGTTAACCCCCAATCAAACAAACTAATCAACATATTTAAGCTGATTCAATGTATTGTTGGGCTATAATATTCCTATAGTGTTGTTCCTGTTCTGCTTATTAGTTACATTATATCCTATTTTTGTAACAGACTTCTCAATAAAAGCTATAGATACAATTGGGATCTTCCCATAATATATTGCGGAGAAGTCTTTAACAATATTGTTTTCCTGCTTGACCTACTTATTCTTTGATGTCAATCTACATCTTTGTGTGTTTTAAATTGTAAATAACTCTGCTACATCCAAAAAATTCTCTATAAATTCCTTTTGGTGTATTTTATTTTTTTTAATAGTTAATTTAATGAAGATGACCATTGTTTGGAATGAGAGATTAAATAACATCAATATCATATCAATTATATTTACACTTTTGTTTTTCATCAGATGACAACAAAGGCTCGAATTGAAGTGGATTTAACAAGACACACTGATTTCAATCTGAATTTTCCACGATTCCAAACACCAGGTATTGCCTTCATTTTTGTTTTGTTCAAAACGGTAGAGATTCATTACCGTCACATCGCAAAAATATGTGTGATATCATGGAAAAACTTTACTATCACGAATGTTCTGACATCAGAGGACCGCTTTGAAAGGGTAAAATTACCTCCCTTGCCAACTTCTCGAAACTCCCATTGTTACAGAGGTCCCTGACCATGGTTTGGTGGTTAGCCTGTTGTACTGCTGATTTTTCTTTGATGTACCACACAGCCCTCTGACAATGGGTAGTTTGTTTGAAGAGTAGCAATGTTGTCTTTACTTAGCACTATGGAGGGAGATTATTTTTCCGACAGTATCAAAGCTCTTAACATTTTATGGTTGTGCAAGTGTAAATTATTGTTTGAATACACCGCCGTCATATATAAGTGAAATTTACTTAAGAAAAGCATAAAACATTCATCAATCAAGTCTCCCAGTGGCAAGAAGTGGACAATCTGTCATAATATGAGTAAAATATGTTCCAGTTTGCTATTATACACCAGTGAAACAAATAAACCAATAGTTTCTCAATTTTGGGGATATCCTGTATGGTAATTGTTCAAAAACTAAAAGTGGTTCCCTAGAAAAAAATATATATATTATATATATATATAGACCAGCTATTTACATCTTAGGCCTGTGGAAATAGTTGCCTAGGTTATCAAATTATAGAACAACAAAATTTTGCAGAACTGTAAAGAAATACCTGGTCTGTTCTACCAGGTAGTGATCAGCCATTGCTCTACAAAATTCAAGCTTTGTTTTACACCATTTGTTAATTCATTTATATTCACATATTTCAATTCCTTTATGTGGCTTTATAAAAGTTAAATATCCTGGAACATCGCATAAAATACCAACTAAACTATTGACATATTTTGATGTACTAAAAAATAAAAACAATCTTTTTTCTAAAATGTACATACTATTTGTTTTTTTCTTTCTAACAGAGGATTATATGTACCAGTTATTAAACCCAGGCATGTTCACAGTAACCTTATTGCCGGAACAGGTTGTGGATGGGGAACTTATCTTCATGCCTACTGAGGTTAGTTTGATATTATCCAATTTTCACTTACAGTATTTCATTATTTCAGTTGGAATAACGCTTTCCAAGTATGAACCGATTCGGCTTCCTCTGTCGATTGTAAGAGGTGAGAAAAGAGGTTGCTTTCCGTTGCCTTGGTGTTCGCAGAGCTAATGAGTAACAGGAAGCAGATTTGTTTGTGATATTCTGTATATATGTCCGTCGTCATATAAGTGAAATACCCTTGATTACAACGTTAAACACCAATCAAACAACCAAACAAACAATCTAGCTCAGAAAATTTTGCAGGTCAACACCTGTCGGAAAACCCCAAAAGGCACCAAATCACTGTCATTAAATGCCAGCTACCTAGACCACTTAGCCAATCTTAGCCAAATAGTTATTGAGTTATCCCAAAATTACAAAAATATTGTTAATATTTACTTTCTAAATACACAAAAATCTTTTTGTCCGACAAAAAGTAACGCATGTCATCTTAATACTTTTGTCTGTGTCACTAAGTGCAGCATGACATGACAACTTTCATACTGTCTTTGTTTAACAATGGAAGAACTTTGGTTTTCCACAAAATTTTGTGGCTTTTGTTAACATTACTATCAGAAGTCTATCAACTAGAAGTATGAAATGTTGCATTACCTAAGGTCAAGGACATGGACGTGAATTCTATGCAATTTCTTACAGCTTGTTAATTTGACAAATGACATGGTTTAACAAATCTCTGTCAACAGAAATATACAAGAAATTTGACATTTTTCGGACATTTTTCAGGTGGCTGCTTATGACTTTGTGATGCCTATCATGATCAACCAGACAAAAGCTCTGACCCCAATCCCCACCCCTATCCCGGGCACCCCATGCCCCTCCCAGAAGAGCAGCATCCATATCATCAACCCCAGACCTCAACATGTCCAGATCACTACACCTAGGAGACATGTCATCGCCACGGCATTACGTCAGCCATTACAGCTTTCAACCAATCAGATTGAGATTTCACTACCATGTGACTTCTTTGAAATGGCTAAAGCATCAGGGATTGGACACACAAAGGTATGTTATCTAATGCAGTTTCGTGTCTGTAATAATAAGTCTATATTTTATTTAATATCTATATTCTCTTCAATAATATTTTTTGGCAGTTTATGCACAAAGAAAATCTTTTTATTTGGATTAATAAATTATTGTTGATATATTTATATTAAATTTATCAGAAAGTAGTACTCAATCTATACTGAATAATACTGATTGATATCAGGCAGCATCTCAAAAGTTGGAAATTTGGAACAATTGATACATATGTCTCTGTTAATTACTGGCAAGGATTCTGTTGCATTTTGCCCTCCAGCTAATGGGAGTATGTTCCAAGCACTGTATGTCTTTACATGTACTGAGCACTTTTGGAACATTAAGTTTTCAACAAAACAAAACGGATTTCACATTTTATGGTTGTGTTAGTGTGGCAATGTACAGTTTTCTGTTAATTAAATGTTGTGACTTAATATCTGTGCATATATGAAATTAGTACCTGTGAAATGATAACGTGCATGTTTTTGACATGTATCACATGTCTAATAACACCTCCATCAACTGGTTGTTACCTCTAATAATTCTGGCTGTTCCATGACTTAGTCGGTCCTGCCTTGAAATAAGCTGGAATATGTCACTGTACCTGACAATACCTGGTTCTAGTCCACTGGTGACCTAAGGACTTCAGATCTGATCTAAAGTGAAATACCCTTGAGTATGGTACTTCCCGCTAGTCCAAACAACAAACAAAATATATATTATAAAATTGCTCTGATTTGTATTTAATTGCAGTTTTCCGTGGAGGTATTATGATAATATAATTAATGTAGTGTTTTTCTGTTGCTCTTGCTTCTATGAAACTATACACTGCCTCTATAATCTTAATACCAGACTAGCCTTAGCTTTCTTTGTATTCATTTTATTATCTCTCTATCTGCTCTTTCCTTGGATTTTTAATGAAATGAAGTAAATTAAGACCTGTCATTACTTCCATGAGTACTTTGTATAAGTTTGTAGATTTTATATTTTAATACCTAGGCAGCTTACATTCTTCTTTTTTTCTTTCTATATGTTGATTAGAAATTCTATCCCAAGCCTCATTTATGTTGCATCGGAGAGGGGGATACACCCCATGTAATCAAAACAAACATGAAATGATTTTTCAGCTATTTACCGAATCCGTAATCTAATACACTTATTGAGTACAGAATCCTCTACAATACATCTTTGAAAATACAAAATACCCTATAACTTCTAGCAGTTGGGACACAGAAAAAGACTTTACCACATGTTATTTTTGTGTCCCAACTTCTAGAAGTTATAAGTACATCTGAAATATGTTTTGAAATGCAAACTTGTCATGAAGCTCATTTTGAAAACAATGGTCTTAACATCTGCTTCTCTTGAAAAACAGACACATTTACAAGTAACAAGTAACAGTTTCAATATATTAACTCTTCTTGCTTTTTTTAATAGTATGAAAAATATAATGAGTGCTCTATATCTTTCCATGATTCGTACATGTATGTTTTTAAAGAGGGAGATTTGCATTAATTTTACTTCAGCACTTTCTGAATATAGTTAATTTACATTTTAAATGCACCTGTGGTCAACTTTTGTAATAATAATTTAAACTTTTTTTTTTCAGAAAGTCAATAAATTTCTTATTTTATTTTTAAAGTTATTTTTACTGACTGTGCATGCATTGATTCTTTTAATCAATGTTTATCTTATGCATAAACCTGTATTTAACCAAAAAGTGCCAATAAAATGTTTGTTTTGGAGCTTCCATTTGTTTGCCACAATGCAAGCTGAGAATGTTTTTGTTCATTTTAAAACTTTTCTAATTGTGACATTTCAAATGGTAGACTTTTATATAAACATGATAAAACAAATAAATAAATAAATAAATAAAGTTGACATGTGCATTTCAGTCAAAATTGCCTGTCAGTTTTTTTTTTTTTTTTTTTTTAATTATCTGTTTATTGATTTATTTTATTTTTAGGGAACTATTTTGGTGAACAACAGTGACAAGGCATTAAAATGGTCTTTTGATTTATCAAAGCCAAACAAAGTCCTAGATGATGGAGTATTTAGGTTCGTCCATGATTCCGGTGCACCCTTTGTTGGTGAAGGAGGCCTGGGTGTTGAGGGTAACCTGGATCCAGGTCAGACAGAAACTATCTGCATCAACTTCTGTCCAAGTAAGACATGAATTATTTCTTGTAACCATAGTCTATACATGTATATAGTTAGTGATTCTGTGTAACTGACAACTGGTAAGGGTAGGCATGAGTTAGAAGGGAGTTTCCTTTTGCCTTGGGCCCAGTTGCTCAGAACAATTTTATTGGTGATTAAATCACCCATTTAGGATTTAAGACACGCCTTCAACCTCAAATCAAGGATCTTGTGATCGTCTTTTCTTGTTTTAGGGGGTGTGTTTGGATGGAGGTGCATTGTTTTTGTTTCTGTATTATTAAGACCCATGTGGCAAAGGGCAGCATATATTTCAAGGTTGGAAATAATGTCTTAGTTACAGATACTATTTAGTATTTGGAGTACTGTTTGAGTACATTTTGGGCATAAAAGGGAAATACCCTTGAGCACATTGTTTAGCATCTATCCTAATCATACTATTACCTATGTTTTCAGAGGTTGCCGGTGTGTATGAATGTTTAGTTCCGGTGATTCTGAATGATGAGAAAGACAAACCGTACCAGTATATCCGAGTGGTTGGTTTGTTAAAGTCTCCCCGCCTCTGGTTTGATCCCCCCATTATCAACCTGTCCCCAGCTCCATTACTTACTGAGGTGTCTGCGGATTTCACCATCCTCGCTGCACAGTACAGAAAGTAAGTCTGCCTTCAATTCTTAGTCAAAATAAAATATTATTGTGTTAAACGATGCAGGATCTTTAATTTGGGAAGTCACCTTCTAGAATGCTATTTTATTTTTGTGTTGAAACTAGGAAAACTAAAAAAAAAATTGCCAACGTAATTCTCTGTTCAATTTTTTTTAATTTAAAATAATAATAATAACTTTATTTTATGCGGAAAAAATTAGGTTAATTTAAAATCTGTTCTTCCGCATAGCCTAAAAATATTTTTTAAAAATGTGTATATACATATTCAATAATATTTGCATTTTAACATTAATGGTTAAAGACTAGATAATAAATAACAAAAACATCAAAGTATTTATGGACAAAAAGATGTTTACTAATAATTATCAATAATTATAGACTCTCAATTTAAGTTTATCAAAGAAAATTATGATATTTAAATTTCTGACTAAAAAAATTACTGTTTGTCTGTTTACAAAAAAATTCTTCTTAAAGACAAAAAAGTAGCCAGGTGAATTTGGTTTCCAAACATTGGACAGATCTGTTGCGAACTTCCAAATTAGATTTTAGATTTTTTTCCTAACAATATTTTTTCCTCTCAATTATTTTTATATATAAATCTTAATGCTTTATTATTATGGTTTTGTCCAAAAATGTTATTTGTGGTATATTATATAGTAATTAAGATGACATTAAGGGTTAAAGACTAGATTGCAAATGTTCTTATTTATTTGTTTCAGTATAACCAAGTTGACGGTGAATGTAGCTGATATTGAATGTGTTGATGGTAGTTTTGTCTCTCCATTCAAAATCTTCTTCCCTGAAGGCAATGGTAAGAAATTGTGTCATTCACTGACTCTATGGTTTATTGTTACAGTGGGCCCTCCCTTTGCCCGGGCGCTCTTTTACAACCTGGTTTGCTGGGACACCTCACACAGTAAATTGGCACAATACTTCACATGTATTAGCCACATTTAAGCATCCTGTGCTTGTGGCCTGTCTCTGTTTGTAGTGGCTCGTGGCTGTGGCTTAAACTGAAAACTAAACTGAACCTGCTTCAATGTACCATTCACCAGATCGAATCCACCTATTGAACATCAGGTATATGAGTAAGTCACATGTTGTGGCTCCAACAATCAAAGGGGTGACTTTTAATGAGGTTTCCTCCCAGATTTCCACTGTAATAAGGCTATGAGCAGTGTTAATTGGACTTCCTGTCGTCATATGAGGGAAATACCCTTGGGTACGATGTTAAACCCCAATCAAACAAACAAACTGTTTGTAGCAATTGATTTCAGATGTACATGTTTCCTTCACCAATTCAGTGGACATGCCATCATATGAGTGAAACGAGCTTAAGTACAGTGTTTTATTCTAACCAGGCCTCTGGCTAAGGGCAGTTTGTTGGGAGAGGAACAATGCTGTCTTTACTAAGTACTGGAGGAAGATTAACTTTCCAATATTATGGAAACACTTCACATTTTTAATTCCTTTTTGGAATGTTTGTGTTATCAAATCTTTTCTGTGTATTCTTTATTTAGCACAATATCAAATTAAATGCCCTAAACTTGTCTTCGTTTTAATAGTTTTCAATTTATTTTTGTGCCATAATATTAATTGCTTTTTTTGGTTTCTTCTGTTAGAACTGAGACCATGTTGTGGAGATGAAGCCCAGGTTGAACCGTATTCCCTGCCCTGTCGTGTGATCTTCTCCAGTCCTAAACCTCTATCCTGTAGAGTTCTGATACAATTCACAGACGAAGATGACCGAAGGTGATGTGATTGATTGAATAATTGATAGTTTTATTCACCATAGATATTGATATTAAATACAACTATTGGTAAACAATTGTTTGGCAGGAACTAAGTCAAAATGGTGTGTTATGATACAAAATCATTCACTAGAAATGTGAACCTTGTATATATTTTTAAAAATGAAAAGAAAATTATTTGCTTTCCTCCTTTGGGTTACAGGCCAAACACTCCACCGACTGAGTATGTACATTTGCTGTACAAGTAATCGGAGTATTAAGTTGACACAAATTGATTTCAGATTATAACTGTTCAGTTAAGCCAGTGTTTTTATGGGGTTTTTTAAAATAAATACTTCAATAAACAGTTTGACTTTAAATTAACTTTAAATGTCTTTGGTTTCCACAGTTTCAACCTTCCAGTGACAGCCTCGGCTGATAACTGTCTGTTATCATGTTACCCGTTCCTGGCTGTACATAGAACAGACCACCAGATTGTTTGTGAACAGGTAAACATTTTAATGTGCTTTCATTTATCAAGGAGCCCGCTGCTGTGGCTTAGTGGTTAGCATATACGCTTACTTATCCTACTCCAATTGTGGTTTTCTTTCGCTTAATTGTGCAAGGAGTAAGTTTAAGGGAACAATCCATCATCATATAAGTGAATTATCCTTTTGTACAATGTTAAACCCCAATCAAACAAACAAACAAGCAATTCAATTGTCCACATGTTTGGGTTCCCAAACACCTGTTGATGTACAATATTTAAAGGTCAATATGTAGTGAGCTGTAAACTGTAGATTGTTGGGTCATACCAGAAATCTATCAAACAGAAGTATGAAGGCAGCCATTACCCATTCTTCCAGGCATTGTGACTAGAGAAATAGTGAAACCTCAAAGAACATAATTGGAATCATGGGTAAATCACCCTAAAGCTATTTCTACCGGTTGGCAAAGGTTATATTTCCATCATAGGGCATCAGTAGCTTCTGACATTAAAACTGCGCGAAATGATCAAAATCACCCATTTCTTGCGTAATGAGTCATATGGTAAATTTTTCTGACAGGCTATAATTATGAAGTCCAGTGTTGATGGCACTGTGTTGCTATACAGCTATTTATTAGAAATGTAGCAAAGCTTTTGAGAAACTACAACCAGTATTCCTACAATCCGTGTTTATCATAGAGAAAAGATTATAACATAATATTAAGACTTTATGGATTTTCAAATTCTGGATTTATTCATACGCAACGTTTCAGATACTAGCACCGTTTTCAAGCTAATGAGAGTAATTAACATTAAATTACATTTTTGCGTATGAATAAATCCAGAAGTTGAAAATCCATAAAGTCTTACTTATTATGTTATCATCCCAGCTTTTGAATGCCGCTAAAACAAGAGAAAAGATAAGATTAGATATTTTATTTAAAGTATGTTTTGATACAAATCAGTGAATGTTGGCTCACAGAGACTTACCCACTGTGGTACCGATGTCATGTGAATGACATAACCATAAGTTAAACACATTGCTAATACACATAGGATTTTTAAGTTATCTGAATTGACTTTTGACAGGGGGTGACACTCAAGGGTAGAAAGTCAGCCTCTAAAGAGAGTGTAGACGCAGGAGAAGCCGTGTTTGTACCCTGTGCCTCACCGACACACAACAGTCGCCCCAGTACTAGTGCTACCAGCTCTAACTTCATGGCGTCCTCATCAAGCTATGAAACCAGTGTCTCAGGTAAGTAAAGGTATTTCCATGTCAACAACAACATAAAGTTTCCTTAGACACATGATAGTTTGGCTTCTCGAGAAATCTTAAAGTTTATGTTTGGTAAGAAGCTCCAACATGGGAACCCACAATAAAGCTTTAACTTAAACTGTTAATAACTTTTTAGAAATGATAAACATTTAGATACTTTTTTATTTTTATTTTAATACTCTTATTTTCTCAGAATCTACGGGCAGCACCCCATTGCCTAGGAATGGAGCTATGAACAAACTCCTATCCTCCTCAGAGCAATACAGCAGTAAGACAAGGCAGGACATTGCCTCAAGGTCTCTGGGGTCTGCCATGTTTCCAGACGAAGATTCGGAAGAGGGGGCCTTCCACATGGAGGTTCTCCTGGGGGCCCAGCGCTGGTTCTCTGCCCAAGGATGGCCTGGTGGTCCCTATCCTATTACCATTCCACAGACACTTAGATGGTTTGTACATGCATTTCACTAATTTCCTATTTTTGTTTATTTTAAGTCAACAGACAAAGGCAGGTTTGTGAGAACTTTTTTGCTTGTTTCCTATTCCCAGTAATTTTAATTCAATAAGCTGGACATTCTAAGACATAACTAACAGAATATTTTCTTTTCTCCAATGTTTCAAAGTTGTATAAAAGATAGGCATGGGACGAAGACCCAAGCCACTCTGCACAATTTGCTGTTCTTAAGGAATATTATCTCTTGTTTTAATCCTATGTTTATAACCATCTGGCCTCAGGCAGTTAGTTCCAAGCCTTTTTATACTATCATTCCAGAGCAACTGAAGAGCATTCATTTTCTAACAGATCAAAAATCTTTACATTTTATAGTTGTGTTAATAATGTTGTGCACTGTAGGTATGTTAATGAAATACCTATTTATAAATTATTAACTATCAATTACCAAACACAACATATTTCTAAAAAGGAATCACACTGGCACAGGGGTGTAGATAAAATAAAATTGATGATTTATCTTATGTGCTACATGTAAATATGTCAGAGACAAGTTTCTAAATAGATCCTATTATTGAGTTGTGTTATGGGTAATTTAAAGACACCTCAAGAGAAAGTAATGACTATTTACATGTACTTGGATGCAATCAGTCACTTTTTCTTTAGGGCCCACGGCCGTAGCTTAGTGGTTTATCTGTGCACTTACCAATCCCACTTTTATCTACCTTCAAATCCATCTCTCAACCATCAGGTATATGAGTGAGCCACACAATGTGCCTCTTCTCAGTTTCAACCGTTATTATAGCTAGTGCTTCCTAAACTGAACATGCTTCGATTTACCGTTCATGGGTTTGAGTCCGCCATTCTACCATCAGCTTTATGAGCGAGTCACGTGTTGTGGCTCCAGCAATCGCGGGGGTCGTTTTTATGAAGTTTCCTCCCGGTTTTCCACCGTAATATGGCTGTGTACAGTGTGAAGTGGACAATCTGTCGTCATATAAGTGAAATACCCTGGAGTAGGACCTTAAACACCAATCAAACAAACAAACAATCAACCGTTATTAGGCAAGGAACAGTTTGAAGTGGACAATCCTTCGTCATATAAGTGAAACACTCTTGTGCACGACATCAAACACCAATGAAACAAACAAAGTTTTTCTTTTCTTTGCATGGGCACAGTGTTGATTTGAAACGCTATCATGCATCACATGTTTATAATTGTTGTGTTTATTGTTACTAATTTCAGTGGTATTAGTCGTAAACCTCGTGATGAAGAGGGCGGGATAAAGGGTAAAGGTGGCTGGAATCTGAGCTCTGTGAAAAAAGATTTTAAGACGATCTATGATATGATAAGTCACCTGAGTGGACGCCCCATGCCGGGTATCCCCATCAACACTCCATTACCCTCTGACCCCGTGGAGAGAATCAAACAGGTCTTCTGGCAACACTCCACTCTTCTTACTTTCTTAAGGTTAGTTCAACCCTATTTAATGTCCTTGTAAAGTATATGAATAATCGATTTGCACCTTGCATGTAGCTGTACAGGAAATGACCATAAATTTACAACTATTTGGTATTTAATTCTTTGAATTGATCATATTTTTATTAAAAAAATACTGTTGAGTACGATGTTAAAACCGAATCAAACAAACAAGCTTAAGAATACTCACACTTGCACAGGGATGTCAAATAAACATTTATTTACAAAAATTACTCATACTGGCGCAGGGATGTCTAATATATATGCATTTTTAAAAAAATAATTACACTGACACAGGGATGTCAATTAGTTAAAAGCGATAAATCATTTCCACTCAATTTCTTATTATGTCAACCTATATTTAAGTTCCATGGGATGATAGGTATACTGAAATTAAACTACACAATGCATGAGGCAATCATGATACTGCAAAATTGTATTCGTTAGGATGATTTTTCTGTCAAATATCAATAGACCTTACTTTTTTATTAAAACGTTTATTTCACAATATTTTTGGTACATTTTAGATGTCAAGGAGGTTGTGTTGCTGCTATAAAACCCCAGTACCTGATGGAGCCCCGTGATTTCAAGCTATGGAAGACGTTATTGGAGATTGAGAGACAGAGTGGGGAAGGTGAAGATATTGGGCCCAGTCTAGAGGACGAAGCACTGGAAGATGAAGCGTTTGAAGCCATCTCTAAACGAGCTTGGTCTGATGTTTTACTTCAAACATATAAGGTTTGTCTTGTCTTTTCTTTTTAACAATGTAGTAAAATTAAAAAGAGCCGATGAAAAGCTCTATCACTATTAATAATTTTTTTGTTTAAGTTGGACCGACCTTCTTTGCCTGCAATTTTCAGGGTTATATGAGGAAGGATTGGAGGGAACGCCCCATTACTCTGTTACTTTCAGAGCCACTGAGTCAATCTTCTTGCGTTTCTGTTTTGCATCATGTGATTGTTCTGTCTAGTCTTTGTTTGCTTCCGGTGACATCGGCTGCTTTATGGAATGACACAGTATTTTACATTGCTTTCTTTCTCTTCAGTGTTTGGTTCTAGCCAAGATAACCCCCCGCACCCTCAGGACCCTGGCTCTACCTAATAAGAGTGTGAATCTCCCCCCTGTGAACTCTGACCCTCTGTGTAGTAACGTGTACAGCGTGGGAGAGAGAATCATCCTAGCCTGGTTGAATCATCATTATGAAAACTACAGGCATCAAGTCTGGGAGAAATGTCAAAAGGGTAGGCTAAATAATATCTAGCTTTATCCCTGTAATTAATTTTAATAGCTTTGCCTTCTAGGTAAAGGCATAATGTTTAGGACATAGTCATATTGTCTTCACTTAGCACTGGAGGAAAATTAGTTTTGCAATGGGTCTAAACACTTCACATTTTATGGTTGTATTAGTGTGACCAGAAGTCTACCAAGTATTAAACCAACATTGTGACCAGAGCAGCGCTGATTGATGACAAAGCGCACCCTAGCAAGGAGAAACCTCGAACGACATGAATTGGATGTGGATTGATGGGTATATCATGCGAACACTGTTTCTATCGCTTTTATTTTACCCATAAGCCATCAGAGGATTCTGAAATTCAAACTGTGCAAAACAAACATTTCTTGCTCTATGAGTCATATGGCACTATGAAAGTCCACTGAAAGTCACAGTGCTGTTGGGACTGGGTAATTGCTGGTTTCATACTTCTGCTTGTGGCTATTAACTATCGGACTACACTGATGAAATAAAAGTTAAATATCCTTGAGCACCCACCCACCTAACCACAACCAATCACCACACACCCATTTTAACATTTTTTATAGCATAGTATACAACGAGTTAAGTTCAATATTTTTTTTTTTAACTGATTGTTTTGTTTTATTAGAACCTAACATTTACCAAAGTAGTAAATAGAAAAAGTGAATTGGTGTACCTCTATATTTAGTACAGCCAGGACCCAAGTTCAAATCCAAGCGGAGGGAAGCAAAAAAAATGCTTTCCCTACAATAAAAATATATATCTGGCTCAGAAACCTGCTACAACCTATTAACATCAAATGGAAGGGGAATTCAATTTTTTGTTTGCCTTGTTACTATTTAAGCCATTTATTAGTTACTTGTGGTGTGCAGTGATGTTTTAATATCTGTTTTTTTGTTCATTTTGAAGGTGGCGTTCCCCCATCCCGTTGGGTGGTCAACTTTGATTTTGATCTTCTCGATGGGCTAGTGTTAGGGGCTCTGCTCGGAGCTCATATGCCATTCTTGGTAAGATTGTCTTTGTTCTCTAACAAACCAGAGTGTTTTATGACAACTGTTATGATTCAGAAATTTCAAAAAAAATAGGAATATTGAAGTTTTGTCAAGGGAGGTAATATAATCTTTGAAAGGCTGTCCTCTATCATAACAACAGTTGTGATAATAGTCCTTTTAAATGGCATCCCTTTCTAATCCTAGGTTAACAGGATCAAGTCCATCTGTCAACCATCAGGTATATGAATGAGACACATGATATGGCTCTGGCAAATACGGGGGTGATTTTAACAAGTTTTCCTCTCGGTTTTCCTCCGTTTTTAGGCAAGAAGCTGTGTGAAGTGGACAAAACCACCGTATAAGTGAAAAACCCTTGAGTACGATGTTAAAACCCAATAAAGCGAACAAACAAATCAAATACCACCACAAACCCACAATTCTCCTTTGTGACATTACAAGTTCTGTGAATCTGATGTTCAATAACTCACCGCAACACCACATTTTTGACATAACAAGATTCCCATTAACATACCTTTGTCAGTGTGTTTAGTCTTTAGATCTATAAAATAATTGTATGAAAATAAAAAAATACAAAACGTTTTTTGAATAGTAATTTTTGTTCATTGTGAAGGAGAAAAAATATTAGATCATATATGGAATTTTAAATAAAAAACAATGCCCTCATTGAATTCCTAAGAGAATAAGTATTGAAATTCTGTTTTTTTTTTGTGCATTCTTTTTTCTTAAACAAAGGTGTTCATAAAATGTTTGGGTACTGAATTTCAAGAAAGTTTTGTGGAATAACACAAAGCCAGTCTTTTAATGTTTTTGTTACCAGGGATTTTAAGGGTATTTTTTTAACTGACACACCGAGGGAGAACCTTAAGTATGGCATAAAAGCCAAATTAAACAAACAAGCAGGTATACACCTAATTGACAGATATTTGGAATCTGACTAAAGGCATAACATGGTATATGAAACACTGTGACAGACAGCTTTAATATATGATTTTATTGTCCTTTTCAGATTGAGTCTCATTTAACTGACATGTACACCAGACCAAACTCTGCAGAACAATGTCTCCATAACGCCCTACAAGTGGTTAATGCTATGAGATACGCTGGTATGGACTATGATATACAGGTAAGGGGAGACAACTGTCTTTTAAGCTTATTTATCTACTGGCCCGGCACACAATTGCTAACAGTATTAATGCTACCTTGTAGCAAATTAAATGTCTTATATCAGATTCTGTTGTGTTCTGTTCCTCTTTGAAAGTTTTATAAATGCTTTACTAGCGGGCATGATTTTAAATTATTTTAATAATATTAAATTTAAGGTCTAAAAAGTGTGATCAATATTACATTTAAGATTTCTGATTCTATTTGCATATTAAACTTTTAACATGAGTTTACCTTATTTTTCTATCTGTTTATTTTTCAGGCTATTGACATAACAGATCCAAATCCTATCACACTGTTGATGTTGACTGTTCACTTATACCAGAAACTTCCTCAGTATATTCCTAAAGCCACAGTTGACTTCACTGGTTCTCTTCATACTAAAATCATCAGACAGGTCAGTTCTATAGTCTCTTCAAATATTAAATATACAATCAAATTTTCAGAAAATTTTATGTAAATTTTGGATTAGCCATTTGTTTTGATTCTCTCATTGTGTGCTTGCATCTGTTAGCATGAGACAAATGTTTATTGCTGAAATAAATTTCTGAAATATAACGGTACTGGGCTGAAATTGTTATTATTGTTTAATCAAGTTTTTTTTATTTACTTGAAGTAGATATAGTACTCTGTAAACACAGCTCTTTGTTTGTTCTATCAACCAACACGTAAAGATAATTAGATATTCAAATGAATTATTTTCCTTTAATCCTTCCAGAAGCCGTTTTTGTTCAATCAAGTTATTCTGTTTTACTTGGTGCACTGTGCCATCTCAGGTCTTTATTTGTTCAATCAAGAAGCATATTAAAGATAAGAATATTTTATATTCAAATGAATTAATTTTCCATCAACATATAGGTTAAGCTTAGCAATCCGTCCAGTAAGCCGTTGGTTTATCAAGTTTTACTGACGGGTCCAGATGCCAGAGATTTCCGTGTTCCCAAAGGTGACCAGATTACTGTGCCGACAAGATCCACCTACCCGCTCTCCGTCGAGTTTCAGAGTCGATTCCTTCGGGAGACAGAGGCTATGCTTGTCCTAATTGGTCGACGTCAAGGAAGTTCTGTTGGATCCACCCTTGTTTTCAAGCTGGGAACTCTGATTGACAACATTATACCACGGGTAGGCCCACTGTTTTTATGACTCGCTTGGTTCTTTATATTTCATGTTTATTATTAATATAGATATGGATTTTAGCATTTTCTGTTAATTTCATAGAGTTTTTCACTTTATTTCCTTTAACTGCAACTACTACTCTTTTTCAAAGAAAATCTTTGTCTGTTTTACAAATGTTCATTTCATTATACTCTCAAAAACACACACAAATTAAATGTGAAGACCACCCAAAAACCATATTCTATAAATAAGTAAAACTTTTTTTGTGTAATACATGAACCAGTTGAGTCATCAAATCCTGTGCTGCTAACAAAATTGACTGAAAATTGGGTACATGCCCTAAATAATGATGAAATCGTTGGTAGCATTATGATAGACTTCAAAAAGGCTTTTGATCTAATTGATCATGATCTCCTGCTACAAAAACTTAAAATATATGGGTGTGCTGTCAACACTTTAAATTTGATGACATCTTACCTCAAATCTCGAACACAGCAAGTATTTATACAGAATAGGCTATCAGATAAGGAACCTGTTCTGAGTGGTGTTCCACAAGGATCAATCCTTGGTCCTCTCTTATTTATTGTATTTATAAATGATTTTGTTTTACACACCATTGATTGTGATGTTGAATTCTATGCTGATGATACAACTTTATACAAATCATCCAAGTCTCTAAATGAACTAAATATACTACTCAACTTAAATATTGACAAAATAAATCACTGGTGTGACACAAACCGGATGATTATCAACTCGAAGAAAACGAAAGCAATGCTAATTAGTACGCGTCACAAAATCAAAAATAGTTGTCAGCATGGACTTAACATTACAATCAATGGTGATGCCATTGAATGTGTGAAAGAAACAAAGTTACTTGGCTTGCATATTGACAATAACCTCACCTGGCAGAGCCAAATAACAAAAATATGCAATGTTGTGTCTCAGTTACTCTCTGTGCTAAGGAAGCATAAGCAAATCCTACCTCGAAAAACTAGAATAGCTTTTTATAATGGTTACATTTTACCACATTTGACTTATGGCATCACTATGTGGGGAAACTGCTCAAAAAACCTTCTTGACAGGATTTACAAATTACAGAAAAGTGCAGCCAGAATAATTCTTGACAACAATAAAAATTTGACAACAGATCAAATGTTTCAAGAATTAGACTGGATGACTATTTATGAACTACTAAATTATAATAAATTGTTGACCGTATACAAATCTTTAAATGGATATTTCCCTGATTACATGAAAGAACTTTTTATTGAAAGACAATCAAACTTAAATTTACGTTCCTCGTCAAGTCTGCAACTGGCAGTACCTTTCCCACACACTGAGCTTTTTAAAAAATATATGTCATTTTCCGGCCCATCTCTTTGGAATCAATTGCCTCTTCATATACAAAATGCTTCCTCGGTACAAAGTTTCAGACACAATTATAATGATTTCTTGTGTGGTTGATCAAATCAAGTTTATATATATTTTTCTAGCACTGGTTTTCTGAATCAGTTGTTCTGTATATATATTTTTTAATGTTTTTAGTTTAAATCTTGTTTAACAATTTTTTTTTTTTTTTATATTTGTTTTTTGTATAATTAATGTAAAAAGTGTGTTTGTGGGAGTGTGTCTGTGAGTATGTGGAGGGCCTCAGGAAAGATCAACAACTTGTTGACTGAGTTTAATTTGTACCCTCAATAAATAAAGCTTTTATTATTATTATAAACATACCTGTGAGCGGTTTCCACAGTCTGGTCCCAGTCCTGTAAAGCCAACTGAAGTTTCATCTTCTCAATAAGGGCTGGAGTAAATCCAGAATAGGCCACAATAACCTGGTTAATCAATTCTAATGCCCCTGTGTAATTATGTCTCATCTCCAGGTGTTTCGCTTTTCCTAATAAAGCCTCAATGTCTCGGGAATTGTCCTGCAGCCTGTTGGAGATGATCAAGTTAGGTAAACTTATTGGGTGGGTGGCCCAAAAGGCTGTTAGGCACCAACACCAGATTAAATCAGGAATATTGGTTTAGAGATAGACCTTCAACATGGTGTGACGTCATCTAATAGCTCATTTAATTTAATAGTACTTCAAGCAACTGGTCCCTGGCATATAGTAAAAAAAAATTCAAAGGTTTTAAAGAGTGCTATAAAAGTCCCTGTATTACCAACTTAGTAGCGATGTTATGTGCATTATCCAACAGTCATGGTGAGATGTTATTTTATTAAAATTTGAATGAGAAATAAGTGTCCTATATACTTACGAAATAGCTTCATCAAAAAACTTAATAGCTCTCTTGGCATAGGCATCTCGTCCACAAGTCATTTCTATCCATCCTTTTATCACCAAGCCCTAGCAACAAGGTGAAAACTTAGAGGCTAGCTATCAAATAAATCTTATATATAATTAAATTGATCTGTTTGTTTGTTTGATTGGGGGGTAACATGGTGCTCAAGGGTATTTCACTTATATGATGCCGGATTGTCCACTTTACACAGTTCCTTGCCTTATTACAGTGAAAAACTGAGAGGAAACCTCGTAAAAAGAAACCCGCAATTGCTGGAGCCACATCTTGGGACTCACTCATATACCGGAGGGTCAACAGTACACATATACAGATGGGTCTTTTGATGGTGGGTTTATCCAGAACTGAAGGTTATTTCACTGAGTGTCGACAGACGGGTTAGATAGTATGAAGGGTACATCCAAGCAGGCTCAGAAAGCGCACTCGCTAACCACTAAGCCACAGGCTAATTAAATTGAAAAACCATTAAACCATTTTATTTATCCAAGAAATAAAGATTTTGTTTCTGAGCAATGTCATTAATTTTAACACAGTGAAAAACTATGGAAGTCACAGGTAGCTCCATGTAAATTCCAAGTCATAATGACACACAAGAAGGACATCTCAGACAGCTAGTTTTGAAACACAAAACATACCTCTCTCGAAGTAGGGTTCATTTTGAGCATTCTGTCTATATACTCCCTGGCCTTGTCGTGTTTTCCCACATGGAACAGGAACAGTCCAGCAAAATAAAGCCCCTGTGAAGAAAGTCAAAACAACTACATTTTGTTAATTTGAGAAATGAAAGAAGAAAAAAAAAAAAAGCCAAAAAAAATAAAAACTAGGTCAAGCAGTTGAACTGTTGGGATCAAAAGCGTTTTTATGGTTTAAGATGCAGTTTTGTGTTGTACTTACTTATTTCACTCCTATCAAAATAATTAAAAAGGGCAGCACAGTTCCCAAAGAAATTCAAATAACAACGGTAATGTACAAACAGGCTCACTCTGACTTCTTACTTGATCACATTAGGAACATTTCTTTCCAAACTAATCATATCGATTGTTTGTTTGTTTCTTTAATTGTTAAGCATTGTTGAATGTCATCCCCACACTTTGTACTCCTGAGCATGCTTTTTATCCACAAAATAGTAAAGCTACAATTCATTATGCTATCTATAAATACTACTTAAATGAATATTCCTAAACAGTTTAAAACTGCTAAAGAGATTCATACAGCCAGTATCATGATTGCTGATAGGAAGTCTTTATTATACCGTATCATAATTACTGATAGGATGTCTTTATAAGACCGTATCATGTTTACTGATAAGATGTCTTTATTAGACTGTATCATGATTACTGATAAGATGTCTTTATTAGACGGTATCATGATTGCTGATAGGAAGTCTTTATTATACTGTATCATGATAACTGATAGGATGTCTTCATTAGGCCGTATCATGATTACTGATAAGATGTGTCTTTATTAGACTGTATCATGATTATTGATAGGATGTCTTTATTAGACGGTATCATGATTGCTGATAGGATGTCTTTATTAGACCGTATCATGTTTACTGATAAGATGTCTTTATTAGACTGTATCATGGTTACTGATAGAATGTCTTTATTAGACTGTATCATGATTACTGATAGGATGTCTTTATTAGACGGTATCATGATTACTGATAAGATGTCTTTATTAGACGGTATCATGATTACTGATAGGATGTCTTTATTAGACTGTATCAAGATTACTGATATGATGTCTTTCTTAGATTTTGTACAGAGTATTTGTGTTAGTTTTCGTTTGTTGCCATGTTAAAGCCTCTGGTTCACAGTTCAACTCACTTTGCTATTGATATAACGTTTTTCCAAAAGTAAGAATATATAAATTCTACACAGATAAATTCAGCCTTTGTTTAATCTAAATGTCAGCTATTGATGGATAGCAAACAAGAGTACAGGATCACAATATTCAATCAAATTTATCATCATATTCTACACATTCTATTGCTCCTTGGGAATGGAGCATATTTTATATTTGACATTTAAATCGTGTTAACAGAATTACTTAGATAACATGTAAGTGATACAGTGAATCAAGCCTCTATTTTATCATGTTTTGTGTCACATTCCTGCCACCTATCATCTATCTATGTTCTAGCATACTCATCTTCCATTGTTTTTGCTGTATGGAACTTTTTTTGTAGGAATGAAATACTGTAAATCATATATTAATAGGCAATGTAGTATATTTCTTGTTGATCAAATTGAAACTTAAATGTGATAGTTTTTCCAAGCAAGACCCACCTAAGCCCTCCCACTTAAATAACAGCACACATGACTTAACCCAGCTTTTTTGCAGAACAAGGTCTACCCTATCTATCTTTACACACAGTCTTGGATTACATTGTCATTGTTGTTATATCGGTAAAGTTTATATTTGGTATGACCCAGTGTGACGCATGATTGTGTGTGAATAGGCCTGTAGAATAAGCAATCATGTACATTGCACAAGACATGGGAAAGAATGGTCTTGGAAATGATGAATTCAGTGGGAGTTTACACAGATAAGAGGCACATTATACATTCAAAGGATAGTACAACCCTCTGCAGTAGTAGATCTCAGGGTATATCCTGAAAAGCAGTTTGTTGTCCACAGTACACCTTGAATACCGCCATTTAATATTTAAGCAGGATTTGTCTAGATTATCAGGTAGGATCAACCAATGTATACTATTTGCTCGATATTTGTTGAAACACAACCTTACAACGGTAATTAAAATGAAATTCAGTAAGTGGAAAATTGTGAAGAAAAACCTGTCAAAATTTTGTGAGAATTGGGTGAGAGGTATTTTAAATCGTACACCGTACAATTTCATCAATCAGTGGTTACCATTGAGAACAGTGTAATTTAAGTCTTATAAAACGCTTACACAATAGTACATATATTTTATTTTATTTATTGGATATATTTTGACCCTTTTTTTAAAGGTATTTTTAAGATGTCTGGTGGCCACAGCTCCGCGCTGAGATTAACATGGGTGATAGTCCTGGTGGTATTCATGACCACAGCAACAGACAATGTGCCTTGGATTTGTGTCAGATTGTGTAGATGCGAATTGGATAAAAGTACCGGCCTATATAAAGGAAACTGTTCAAATCAGGGTCTTACTGAAGTACCACAGAATCTTCCCTCTAACTTCATTCAACTAGACTTGAGTTACAACAATATCGGGGGCCTCTTGGCCAATCAATTTGTAAACTTAACATTACTAAAAACACTTGACTTATCAAGCAATTCTATTTCTATCATGGATCAAGCTGCGTTCATTGGTTTGAAAAGTCTCAAACAGTTATGGTTGAGTGGAAATAAACTAATCTTACATAAAAAAATGAGACCATTTGAGCCTTTGATTTTTTCCCCTTTAAACAATCTGGAATCTCTTTTTTTAAACAACAATAGTCTGGAGTGTAGTTCGGGCTGTGGTTACCCTGATACAGCTCTCAGTTACATTAACACCTTAAAACTGTTGCATATTGATGGTCTAGACAAAGACTTTGGACCAGGATTCACAAACTTGACTCACTTAGAAACACTGATTGTTGGAAATGATGAAGGAAACTGTCAGATACCTGTCATTACCAACACAACATTTCTACACTTGCAGATGACAAACCTAACGCATCTTCATCTAATAAGGTGTGGTACGCAAACAATACATCCTGAAGGATTTCGTCCACTGGAGAAAATCCACACGTTAGAATTAAAATGGCCCACATTAAAATTCTCTGCGCTAAAGACTGGAATGACAGGACTATCCCATTCCCCTATCAAGGTACTTATTCTGAATCATATACAGTTTTCTGGAACAGAGTTTACCCTGCCTGGCAGGACCTTTGAGGACTTGGTGAATACCACACTATCACAGCTTACTTTCATTCAGAGTGGACTGGCTGCAATAGAAGACAACTTTCTTTTGAATCTACCAAAGTCGCTGAAAGTGCTGGATCTATCACACAATGATATACTTATAGGAAAACAGACGTGGCTCATTCCTATTATAAATCTCTCAAATTTAACAGTTTTTAATGTTAGTTATCAGGGAAGGCGATTGGGGGGAAGAAGACCTGGCAACAGTACAGGACAAACTTCCTTGAAATTGATTTCCTCAATAAATAAAGACGAGCATAAAAAACTTCATACTAATAGCAAAATTACCATGTTATCTGACATGGATGTACCATTTGTTAGTGGACCCGTAAACTTACAATACGTTTGTGTTCAGAGCTGCCAGCTTGCAATTGGCAAAATTCCAGCTTTAAACTTCTCAAAAAATAACCTCATTTATGCAGATTTTTCAGATAATACTCTACAATTGAGCGGCCCTTTTTATGGACTACATAAGTTAGAGCATTTTGATGTATCGAGAGGAAAAAGTAGTATTTTAAACAAAGATTTCTTCGTGGATATGCCAAGTCTTAAAAAACTTTTGATGAAAGAAAATAACTTGAACATTTTGTCAAAAGACAAAAATGGAGTTACCTTTTCTAAGTTAAACAATCTAAGATATCTTGATCTAAGTAAAAATGGAATTGAACAGTTACCAAAATTAATCTTCAGGTCACAGTATCAGTTGGAGACATTATTGCTGAATTCTAACTACCTGACTGATTGGTTAACATCGATTGGACATATGTCACATTTGAGATTTTTGAACTTAAGTCAAAACCGACTGAGCACCTTAAGTGAATCTGCCAGACAAGACTTAGAAAATGTAATGAAAAAGTCTGCTCGACTAAAGATCAACATGATTAACAATCCACTCCTCTGTTCTTGTCATGATGTAGAGTTTCTTAAATGGTTAAACAGAAAAAAGAAGTTCTTTTTAGATATTCACAAATATACATGTGCATTACCTGATGGTACAAATACAACCCTCATCAAAATACCTAATACACTAAATCGTCTGGAGACTTTGTGCAATTCAAAAAAGACCTTAATTGGAGCAGCTGTAGCCCTGGGTTTACTCATTGGCTGTCTAGTCTTAGCAGCGTTTATCTATCGCCATCGATGGCAGGTTCGTTATTACAAAAACAAACTGGCTCTCAGATTACAATTGTACCAGCCATTAGTACAGGAGATTGAGGATATCATGTATATTGCTTTCTTATCATATGAAGAAAGTTTGCATGATTTCATCACAGGGACAGTCTATCCAGTACTAGAGCAAGAATATGATCTCAAATTATGCATTCATACCCGCGATTTCGTTCCGGGACATCCAGTGGCATTTAACATCTACCGTGCTGTCCATTCTAGCAAACATACAGTAGCTTTCATAACTGAGCAGTATTTCAAGAGTGAATGGTGTTTGTACGAGTTTAAGATGGCATACCTGGAGTGTGTTCACACAGGCAAACAGCTGCTGGTGTTAGCTCTGATGGAGCCAGTAGATATCTCCAATCAGACAGATGACATCAAACAGATTTTTAAGTATGTTACCTATTTAGACTACAACAATATGAATGAATCAGATTTCATTAGAAAACTGGTAGCAATATTACAAGACTGATTAATATTGTACAATTTCTGAACTTATGTGTTCATGAAGTCAATGCAGACAAGCATCAAGTTGTTTTTAATAACAATACAAAGTGCATCATTTAAAAGTACAGTTAAAAACTTTGAGTTTGCAACTGTCCAAAAATCTGTTCATAACAGTACACATACATAAAGGCCAATGGATATACATGTAGGGAAAAAAAAAAAAAAAAATACATATCCTTGGCTGTACGTCTGACAGTATCTATAATATGCATTTCACATTTTTGTTATGTTCCGTAGCTTTGTAACATTGGAAAGGTCTGCAGTGCTTTATGTTATTTTTCGTTTTGTTTGCTTGTATGAGAGGGTGTACATTTTAGCCTCCCGGCCTGAGTTGTTCCTCCTATTTCATAAAACTCATCACACATGTTATTATGTTCTGTATATATATTGTTAAAATTAACCACACTGGCACAGGGATCTCAATTACATGTAAACTGGGATCAATATATAGAGGGATTAGAAAAGCTACCACCCTTCGATGTGTTACTAAGCTAGCTTGTTCCAAACGACACATTGGGGGTGGTGGTCAAACATATGAAGTCTGCTCACTCAGTAGGCCAAGCTAGCCCTAACAGGACTCCCTACACTGCACATGCCCACTGATCAGACTTCATATCTTTGACCAACTTATCCAATTGGAACAAGCTAGCCGAGTAACAAATTCATGGTTGCTGATTTAAAGGGTTGCAGCTTCTCTAAATTTGGCTAAAAAATGAAAAAAAAAAAAATGCCTTGTATTTTCAGAATTGACTCGTAAATGCTGATATAGAATATTAGGTGTATTTCAGTATAATATTAATTTGACAAGTTTAACATTTTCTGATATTTTGAAAGGAAATGATAAATGGGTATTTAGTATGATTATGCATTTAATATTTATTTTATTTTATGAAGAAATTTTCTGTACACCTTGTATTGTCCTTTTTCATATACGATTACTGTTTGATGAAAAGAGGCTAATGCTGCGTTCACGAATCCACGTTGTCACCATTCTTGCTGTATTTATTACTCTTTAAATATTGTATTAACAAAACAAAGTACTGGTAAAATACTGAACGATACAGTGATCTTAGTATATTAGTGTGTCTTTTACATAATTTTTAATTTATATTAATGTATATACATGTATTCTACACTACAAATTTAGGTTTATTTTGTTTGTGTCTAAATAAAAACTGTCTGAGGTGTTCAACAATGAGTTATCTTTCAAGTACATGTAATTGTTTTTCAAGCCCTCACCATAATACAGCCTATGAGGGAGATATGGTGTGACCCCATTTTGTTTATCCTTAATCTGTCATAATTCTGATTTCAAGAAGTCAAAGTTTATTTATTTTTTTAACGGGAATTACCAGACTTGCAAATATGTATCATGAAATTCACAGGTATTCTTATTCTTAACTGTGTTTGGAGAGATGTTTATGATATTGTTCTGTTTTTAGAAAGGTATTCTATTCATCCGAAATATGATGTTTAAAATTAGTTTTTCCAACAATTATGGCTTTTGTTCAATGTGCTGCCCTATAGTTTAATCTAGCAGATATGCTACTCTGTCTAATAATTATTCCACTACAATTTGTTTTTTTTCTATTGTCATGTGACCGTTAACTGTTGGAATACATATGCAATATCTAAAATATAACATCTTTAAAATAGGATGTCAATCAAACAGTGAGCTGCCGAAGAAACAAACGAACAAACATGTTGCATGACCAGGGGGATTTATGGACAAAAATTTTCATCAACTCAATTTCGGCACAAAAAATGCATTAATACTCAATTTTACTAACTTTTCATTGTCAATTAAATAAAACCAACACATTGGTGGATATGACACTGGATGAAGTAAGGAAATCTGTAGTTCATTTATTGTAAATTATGAATTTTATAGCTTGCCAGTGGCCAAAAGGAGCCAAAACTCAATTTTTTCTAAAAAAAACTGAATATCCATGATTTCCACTGATAAGTTTAATATAGTGCAAGAGTAGTGTAACTCCGAAGAAGGATAAACTCATTTTGAAATCAATATTTCAATGCTTTATTTGCCATCATCAGGAAAGTAATACTCTGAATTAAATTGAATATCAAATTTAAGAAAAACTCAATTTGCCGTTGTTTTTCATAGGAGTATTTCCGATGAAAAAGTGTCTATAAATAACCCTGGTATAATATATTGCTCATTCATACATAGTATTAGTGATCACAGATTCAGACCAGACTTTGGCTCTCAGTATTTGCCTGCTTGTTAATTTGATGTTTAATTTGAGTTAATTGCAAAAGTAGCAAATTAACACATCCTTTTGTGGTGGTGAAATTAAATTTACAATGGATAGTTGATTAAGGTATGTCACACGTTTATATTACGTTGGTGCATATTGACAATAATGCTGAAACCAGCAAACCTGTTTATTGTCATAGAATTTTAACTGTGTAAACATGTTGCATGTAAACATTTATCTGAAATTGTAGCTATTTTTGTAAATATAGAGAATGTCAAGTTTATTTAGAAGATGAGATGATAATTAATTTAAAAGGGAACACCTGTTAAGTTTTTGGCCTGTTGTGGTTATTTGTGGTAATGAACAAAGGTAATTGTGCTAAATTATAACAGTTATGTTTCAATTAATAGATGGCGCGAAATTAAGATTTTCCGGCCATGAGTTGTGACGTAGTTGTTAGGGGTTTAAACAATGACTTCTTCCCCATACACGTACGTCATCAATCTTCTGTCCAATCAAATGCATTGGGTTTTTCACCATTTTAAATAGATTTTTATCAATGAATTAAATATAAAAAACATTTAACTTGATGGAAACATATTTGTAAGACACCTTTCATAAGATGAAAATAAGTTATTATTAATGCCTGTGGACATTTAATGCCAGTGCGATAATTCATAGAATTTGTTGATTTTGCTTCTATCCAGGAATGTATATTAGGGGGGAATATAGAAATGCTGAATTATCCATCCATCCTTCTGTCAAACCAATCAGCCTGCCTGTCAATCATATGATAAATGTGGACAATATAACTTAAAGACAAATTCACTGATTAACTTCAAACTTGCTGTGTATGTTTTAACTTATGTTGAGTATAGATGTTATACCTGCCTACCTGGTGTATTTTCTACACAGAAAGTATGTTAATACACAAATATGTCCTTAAAATACATAAATAAATATTCAATGCTATGCTTCTAAGCTGTAGAGCCCTGTGAGAGAGCGGGTGGGCCATTGCCCTGCAGAATACTCACTCGGCTTCCTCGGTCGATCGTAAGAGGCGAGAAAAGAGGTTGCTTTCTGTTGCCCTGGTGT
>JARFOD010111851.1:0-15359 GCA_031763545.1 Mopalia muscosa
CATTCTAGAGCTTGTTCTCCGAAGCGTAGCATATCAGAAGTCATTTATTTTTTGTGAGGGTTTTAAATATGTATTTCATATTCATACGTATAAAATGTTTCTGTGTGATAATATATTTAAAGAGTTAGTAGGTTAGTGATTTGCTGCGCAAATAGACGCAAACACTCTTCCTTTTGTTGTACAAAATAGATCATATAGGATATGATAGAAGGGGGTAAACTAAAGTTTTCTCCCCGTAAGCCCTACAAAACGAATGCTGATCAAAGGTACATAACTCCCGCGTAATCTATTGCAAGATAAGGGAAGGCGGGATTATCCCCCCTACTCCACACTTTCTTCTGTTGTGGCGCATTACACGGAAACGAAAGTGACATTCAGCGAGGCGGTACAAGGAAGTGAAACATAGCGGAAATGTATAAGCTTACGTGATGTCTGTTGTCATGCAACGATTGAAAGTAGTGTTTGGTTGAATCATTCAGGAAAAGTCCACGAAGTAGAAAACATGGGGCAGATTGAATGGGCAATGTGGGCTAATGAACAAGCCATCGTAAGTTCTGTGGGTAAGTTAATTTGGGGTTAGCCTTTAATAGAAATAAGACCTAGAAGCTAGATATTACATGTGTGATATCTAGGTCTTATTTATATGGCTAGATTGGGGGTCACCTTTTTACTTGTTGCTCAGTCACCCTCAAAAACAGAATGTCCGACAGCCAGAACCACGCAAGCTTAGGTCTAGCACAATCATAATAGGGCTAGGCCTAATTCCTCCGTCTTAGCCCTACGTCCAGAATGGCCCTAAATGACGTCTTACCTTTCTCATTGTCTTTGGGCCATGTTATGTCAGGTATCATACCTGACATATAACATGGCCCAAAGAAAATGAGGAAGGTAAAACGTTATTTAGGGCTACGTCTCGCAGGCCTATCTCAACCCATGGTGAAGGTTGGAAATTGATACACCGTGATGGCCGGCCTCTCAGATTTTTTTGTTTGGATAGAAAAATCACAATAATCAAACTCCTTTCTTCTCTGACGTTAAAATAAACTTTTATTTGAGTTTCTCGTCCGAGTTGACACGTATAAGTAATGTCCCTTTGCAATATTAACATTGAAAACTTTCAAAAAAGAAATATTGCAAGTAGGTAAAATACTAATCATTGGCTTCAGTGTATATAGAAAAAATCAGAGAAAAATCAGAAATAGTTTTTTTTAAGGGCCGACCATAGCGGCCTATCAGTTTCCAACTTTCAACATGAGTTTAGATAGACAGAACGTAGGGCTAAGATGGAGGAATTAGCCGCGGCCCTATACATTGTGCTAACTTAGGTCCAGGTATCCATCAATCAATCAAAAGTGCACTGCTGCCACAGCTGATTCTATTTGTCAATCATTTAACCTTAAGTTTATCCAAACTTTCTTCCCTTTTGATATTGAAGTTTAAACAAGATGGTCTTATAATACCCCATAACTTCTGCAAGTTAGGAGACTCTAATTTTGGGGCCCCGTGAGGGAGCGGTGGACCATGGCCCTGCATAATAATCCCTCGGCTTCCTCAGTCGATCGTAAGAGGCGAGGAAAGAGGTTGCTTTCTGTTGCCCTGGTGTTCTCATATAAAGAGTAACGGGAAGCAGATTTGTTTGTGTTGTTGTGTACTTTTGACCGTCTCATATAAGTGCAATACCCTTGAATACGACGTTAAACACCAATCAAACAAACTACAAGCTAGGTAACATTTTATTTGCACATACCCTATCATCTGGTCTGTAGGCATTCTCCCTAGTTTATAGCGTAGGGAGTTTGTGGTCAGGTTAATTGGTCAGGAATCCATATGGAGAGTAGCTCAAAATTTTGGAAGTGTTATTCCAAAATAACGAAAATACTGTAAACACAAACAAGGACAAATATTTGACGATCACAATACGTTATACATAGACAGACTTCAAGTTGCTCTTCCACGTTGATAGTACAAGGGGGCTTGTAACAAAACTGATATGACAAAGAATGAGACATGCTTCTGGATATAAATATATAACCGTGTTAATGATACGGAATGCATAGAGAGATTAATGCTATTTTGTTGAAAGTTAAATAGTCAGTGCATACTATAAAGCTTGATCCAACAGATTGCTTGATTGTTGTAATACGCTACATCTATTTTTATTAGCATAATGTCATCTAATCACAATACTAGCAACCAGTGCCCTCAAATATTTGTATAAAAAGCGAGAAACAATTTAACCGAAAAGGGATGACACAACACAAATAGTTATATTTGCAGAAGAAAGGATATCATGATTGACATAAATATTGGAGTTATAGTGTCTACAAATATGTCAAATATACAAAATGAGTATTTACAATCTTTCAAAATATTATTCCTATAATACTCATCGAATCGTTAAAAGAAAAGATGAAAGCATTGTGTTAATGTTGTCCAGCAGTTTCAACCAGGGCTTACTTTAACATCAGTTATTCTACTAGAAATAAATTGAATTTTGCAAATAATCTAACGTTATCTGGTCAGATTCATTGGTGTGTTATTTTGTCTCTGGTTTACAAATATGAACACTATCTCCCGGTGAGTGTGGTAAGTTCATAATATGTTCCATATACGTGAGGATTATGATGAACCCCGTTTAATGTAACAAAGACTCATTTTATATAGACACACTACAAGCTGTTTAAAAGTGTTTATATTTATGGTAGCCGTGTGATTTATTTTTCACGAAGCGTAAATAAGCATTGACGTTTGTTAAATTACGTGGTGTACTACTAAAGGAAAATAGAACATAAATGCTTTAATGTTTTAAAAATCCTTACATGATCATTTTAATTAGCATAACAATGTAATAATGCAATTTTGCAAAAAAGAATATAATATAGTCAATCTAAAATAAAGTCAATTCTACTTCTTACGTGTCGAGACATACACCCAAGCCATCTTGTTTGTACTTCTTGTATGTGCTGGGCTGTGACATATGTCGCGCCAAATATTGGCGGACATTAATGCGCGATGACCTGGCATAACCTACGAGAGTTGTGTTAGTCTCGTCCATTATAGCAACTTTAGCGAGAATGCCATCCTAATATAGGATAGACATACTTTTTGTTGAAGAAAGGAGAGAAGGTATCTTTCCTTCGGGGCAAAAATTCGTTATAAATGTATTGTCTGGTGTATTTGGACGATTTGTCGGAGTCGTTATAAGACTCACAGAATTACAGTATTGTCCTGTCTCACACAGGCGAGACGTTCTTGTGGTCTGTGAAATTAACAAACGGACACTTGGTAACAAACAGTCTGTACTGTAAAGTCAATCAGCAGTGCCATTGTCTGACCGCCCTGGGTTTAACGTGTATGCTATCGATTCGTCTAAAAATAACTGTGTAAAATGCAGTATACTTGTTATTTAGAGTCCAGGTTAATTTACGTGAGATATCCCTTTCTGCATCGGTTGAGGGGCTCGTTACTTTATGGAAGCCACTTACGACAAAAGGAGGCTATTCCGTACACACTCATTCCCATACAATTGATGGGATGGGTTCGTTCATTGGGTTTGTATTGATAGTGCCCCTAGCATTAACATAAAATTGCTATAAATTGTAGCTCTCTTCTCAGCTACATAATACTTAACCAATTTAGTGTTTAACCAAAGTGTTTAGACGAAAAGGACCTTTATGGTATGATTCTGCATTTTTTAAGTACATTTTAGACTTGCAAAGAGATGGTAGAGTTGAAATCCCCATGAAGGTATGATATTTGTGTATTTTAGGACATTAGCAATATTTTTCTTATTTTTGGAAAAAATATAATTTTGAACAGATTCTAGTTAACAAAAAATTGCACATGTTGAAACCCGTTGGGAAATTAAACCAACAACCTTTAGTCAGGCACGGAATCTCCAGCAGTCAATGCTGGCTACCTAGGGCACTCAGCCACCCGATCTTCTACTATGTAGATTCCTAGGTGGCTTCAACCTGCAAACTTTTGAGAATTAGAATCTGTATAAAAGAAGAGTTATCCCAATTTAACTAAAATATTGTCATGTGAAATTATGTGATTTTAATAAAGGCATTGTCCACATCAGCAAATTAGACGCACTACATTGAAGCCCATGGAGAGGGTTTGATGATATTATATAACTAAACCATCGTTGGTTATCTTTATTTGTTCACCTTAAAAAAAAAACCTAATGGTAATAAATTGTACTGAAAAAATGAACTCGTGCAAAGGTCGCTGCCATCTTGAGAGCATGCGTGCTCTCACTTGGTGGCAAACTGACTTGATTTTCTTTCTTATGGGTAATTGGTAAGATTTCTAATGGTAACTATATGTTGACATTACGCCCTAATGGGTTAACCCAGTACTGCGTAATGGCCACATAAGTTACCATTTATTTGACCTGGTTTAAAGCCCACTATTTGCAATGTTTAATTCCCCAAATGAAATATATTGGCATAATTGACCCTAATGTACATGTATGTCATTTTTATTTCAATTTATTTATCTTTTTGGATTTTAATACCGAGGGTGCTCCTAGTTGCAATTATAACTTAATGCATAATTTGATATATAAATTAATTGACTATATGTTCATGCCAAAGCTTCGCTTATATAACACTGAACGTGACGCAAAGCACTAATCAATCAATTAAATAATCAGTTCTACACATTTAATTTGATATATAGAGGAAAAAATAAATCTAACGAAAGATAATCTAACAAAGCAGACATGTTTAGCCTCAGATCGTTTATATATTGTATCAAACAGTATGTTGTTAAACATAATATTGCATTGAATCACAAGTTCTAGAATTGTCTAGAATATATTCTACTGAATATATATATTTGTTGACTTTGGCGAGGGTTCGACTTTTTAATCCACTAATCTGTAGAAAATGATCTCATCGATTGAGGAAATGTATTTAGTTCAAATAAAACCATCGCCAGTTAATAGAATGTACATCACCTGGAGACACTATCAGATTCCAAATGTTGACCGAGATCAATATTATCGTTTAGCTGTTGCAGCAATTGTCTGTATTTTTTCACTCAAAAAGACTTTATTCTAGGTTAGCTGACATACAAATAAATCAATTGTTGTGTGTGTCTACAGAAGAAAATAAAGTCCACTACTTTGGCTACAGCCAGGTCTTTAGTATATCTTTAAAGCCTTTCTGTGTGATAAACATATATACCTATATTCCAGCGTCTAGGTAATGTTTTGACGCAATTGTTTTCAGAATAAAAGAATTAGCCACATAAACTGTAGATACCTAAACAACATTTTCAGTAAATATATGCCGAGGATTTCATTCAAAGATATTTCACAATAATGGAAACACAGCTTATCCATTTTTGGCCAATTACGGGTTGAACATTTTTGTTGCTCGTGGATGTTGGACATGCCGGGTCGTATTTCAAGGCTTAACAAACGGACAGAAAGCAGCACGTTTATTGTTAAATATAAACAATTTTTACACAAATATGTTGGATTACCTAACAAAAAATAGAATATAACTTAGTTTGCGAGTCTCTTGTATTACCCTGCCATAGAATATACTTTAATAATAGATAGAGCCGTTTCCTGTCACTCACAAGAAAACTAAAACTGACGAACTCTGCAGCAAAATAGGACCTACATGTATGTGTCTTATAATTCGGGTGATAATTTCAAAGTATTAATTTATTTGAACAAAGGACCAAATACTGCCTTCATGTTTACCAATATTAGTCTCCAAATTAATCTGATTTGAATAAATTCAGATGATGCAGCTAGGAAACCATTGCAATACATCTATATTACGGAACAGACTAAGAACTAAACAATAAGGCACATTTAAGACACATTAAAGATTCTGTAAGCTATAACCGGATGGCGAACGTTTGACGAGACAGATGGGTATAATCCAATGACACCGTTACATGAATGTAATACAAAACATGATCACGCACTTTAACACATATCGGTTATTTTTATTTAAAAAAAGTCAGCGATGAGCGCCCATTGTAGCTTACATCACAATAACTGTATACACCTGGAATATAATATTAAAAATCTTTTAAACTGATTAAAAGAGAAGATTTCTTTGTTCTGGGGCCAAACTCGTTCTTAAATTTTTGTTCCGTTTATTTAGAGGACTTCAACCGATTTGCCGGAGTCTTCACATGACCCCTAGTATTGCACTGGCGATACGTTCTTGTGGTCTGTGAAATTAACAAACGTACACTTGGTAACAAACAGTCTGTACTGTAAAGTCAATCAGCAGTGCCACTGTCTGACCGCCCTGGGTTTAACGTTTATGCTATCGATTCGTCTAAAAATAACTGTGTAAAATGCAGTATACTTGTTATTTAGAGTCCAGGTTAATTAACGGGAGATATCCCTTTCTGCACCGGTTGATGGGCTCGTTACATTATGGAAGCCACTTATGACGAAACGAGACCATTCCGTACAAACTGATTCAGAAACAATCGAGATATCTGAGATGGGCTCATTCATTTGGTATGGATTTCATTTAATATATTTAAATATAAAACAAGCCATCTCTTTGTGTTTGTTTTCTCTTTAAATGAGTTAAATGACATCCATACCAAACGAACTAGCCCATCCCAGGAATCGTGATTGTATGTGAATAGTTTGTATAAAAAGTACCATACTGTAAGTGGCTTAATGTGATGAGTTGGTAATAATGTTCAAGATTGTTCATAGTGACATTTTGAAAAAAATACATAAATAAAGAAGGAATAAATTTGGCTTGATATTAAACAGTTATTGTACCTTAAGCTTACTGTTGGGAGAAGATCTCCCATAGGGTTTGTGTTATCCTGTGATAGTGTTTGTGGCATTAAGATAAAATGCGTATAAACTCTAGCTCTCCTCTCAGCTACATTATAATCAGCTCATTTTGAAAGTGCAAATTTTATAGAATGCAACCTTACGTATTGTATAAGGGAATTTGAAAGTTTCAAATAAACATGTCATAAAAAAATAACTGATGATTTTATGTTCTAAATTGTTTCGTATGGGTTGTTGTCATATTTCTCTTAACTCTGATCGGAAGTTATCTATATTACATGCATAGTGTGCATTTAGTCCACACAATTAGGCTCTGTTTATTATTCATCAAAGGACATTCATCCTAATACATAAGTTCGAATTATTTCAAAAACCCCAAAGTCTAAATATGTGCTGTATTATGCGGTTACAGCTAAAAAGTTAACATTCAATAAACAGTATTATTCCTTAATCCAAACAAGAGATGTCTTAGTTTCGTCTACTTTGCAAACTCTCGCGAGAATAAGATTGAGTTTATCTCATCTCAGAACATCCTTCAACACTGTCCGTACCGGTAAAGTTATTTCAAAGGTAACTGAAAGCAATGATGTTAACCGCCGGATGTTTTACCTGCATGCGTAGAAATGAACCAAAGTACTATGCGGATTTATATTTTAAGAAAAACAAGCCCGTTTCTTACGTAAAATCACATTTAAACAGAACGCTGTTCCTTCTTTGCGCATAACTTGATGTAAAAACTACAATTTTTGTCCTCTGTGACCAATTTAATAATAATGTAGTTACAATGACGTCCACATCATCACGAGATTAGCTTTCAAAATAACCAGTAATCACGTGGATATTAGGTGGGTCATTTCAGATGACCCATTTATCGCCAGAGATTATTTATCGTCCGGAAATGGCGGAGGGATGTTCCGATATGCAGTAGACGTTCTGTCTTACGGATATATAAAAAAAAACGACGAGTGATACTTTACAGATCTTGACGTGGCAAATCCATGGCAAGCTTTGTTAGAAAGATAAAATTCTCATCCATTGAAATGTGCATTTTTGCTCCAAAAAATGGTGTACAAGCCTATCAGTTTTTAAACGTACATTGGATAACAAGACAATTAAGTAGTGGGTTGGTATGATTTATTTAAATATCGTTCCTTACTTTTAGGGTGTGGAAAGCACAAGCTAAATATCAACAGATAACATGGCGTAATTCTCAGCTGTGTCCTGAGCATTAGGCGGACTCGGATGAGAGGTGTCAGTTTAGTCTGCATAATGCTGTATACACAATCGGATGACATTCATATAAATTCTGAAGTACTGTTTCTAACTCGAGGTCTGGGGTTTGTCGGAACTTGATGTTAGATGTCGGTTACATAAACGTTGGCTTAAAAGTATAATTACCCAGTCGGTGGGGACAGCAGTTTCTTTGATTGTTTGACTTTTATATCTTTGGCTATGGTGCGTGCCTTATCCCAAAACATAAATTTCACAAATTCTTCACCTCATTGACAATAAGAATAACGTATTAAAGTCGTCGGTTACATTATTTCAAGTCTATTACACATATGCACCAATGATGTGATGTATAACGTATTTCAAGATAAATGGAGAAAAGTTGATTCTGGTAAATATGTGTTTCTCTTTACAATTTTACAACAGGCAAATCCGTAAAATAGTTGACACTATTTGAGCCTTTATGCTTCAAAGTATATTAAAGGTATTCTCTATGACATTCCAGCACAATCATATGCCACTGTTTCACGCCCCACAGAAGCGATTCACTTGTAATAACGACATTTGATTCCACACGGGTTTATTCTGCTCGATCTATGGTTAGTTTTACCGCCATTGGCACGGTGCCAACTTCCATGCTTAACCACCGTTACATCAGTTACTGAGTTGTATAATGTGATTATATCATACTATTTTATGGGTGGTGGATAATATGAACCCGGTAAGTATTTATGTACGAACTACTGTTAGGTATTAAAGTTTTATTATATAAAGCTGTTCGAACATAAGTGGGTTTGTTGACGACATCAGTAAACAATTGGGGACACCTTAGCCGATTGTTTCGCCCGATTAGCGTGGATCCAGCGTAAAGTTCATTCGATATATGGCAACTCCGTATTGTGTGATCTACTGTGTATTACCCAATATACGAAAACTGGCCTAAGGCTAGTTATTGCATTAAGAGAAACCCGTAGATAAAAATTGATAATCCACGAATCGCCTTTGGTTATTTTCAGGAATATGTTTCCCTGTCGAGCTCATTTGGGAACACGACATTGCCGTTGTTTAACAATTACGATTTCCCGCTGTGGACAAATTGACAAAATATATTGTCGACAAACACATTGTTATAGAACTTCGACAGTATAGTCAGGTTGCAGAAAGTGTGTATTCCTAAAAAGATGCCCTATAGTTCAAACCGAGTGCGGGTGATATTGTAACTAAACTGTCATCTATATGTATTCGCTTTAAAACAAATACATGTACATAAAAGTAGTAAATGGATTGGTAATTTTATCCACTACATACTTTACATGTGCAGAGCTGGTCATCAATGGAAGTGTATACCACGCATGAGCAGCAGTTGTTCCCGTTGTTATCTAGGTTGGATTGTTAATTACATTATCGTTGCTAGCCAGCTTGGGTTGTTAATTACATTGCATTTGTTAGCATTTATGAAATTGTTTCTAGAGGGTCAACATTATTAAGGATCAATAAATGTTGTTATTATTTTTATTAATCATTAGAAAAAAATAACAATTTGGACATTTCATTGGCAAATACAGCCCAAATACTGTCATTTACCCGATTTTGATATGACATGAATTTTAGCTGACTTGTCGCACATACAGTTACTGTTGCAAGTTGGACTATCTTCGTAGATTAAACTCGATACAATATTGAAAAGGGTACATTTTCAATTCATTCGTAACTGTAATTAACACGAAGGATCGACATAAACAGCAACTGAATTTTTAAAAAATCTTAATTAATTCGCCAACTTTATGTTGTTTCATTGTTGTGAAAGTATTGTCGTGATGGCAATATGATAAATAAGTCGACAGAGTTGATTTTGTCAGCTGCGTATTAAATGGTCTTGCACCTTCCAATTAAAAAAATAGAAAAGCCTGTACTGCTCTGTATATACGGACTGATGTAGATTATAGACGGATCCCCTCCTCGCCACAGAACATATATGTGTATTATGCTTAACGTATTCTTCAACAACAAAAACAATGAGGAGAGTGAAATGCATGATTATATGTAATACAAATTCGCACAATATTCGGATCGCTCCTCTTCTCGCAGTTACTAAATGTACATTTGATTGTCAGTCTTCATCCCTGTGACACCAGTTTTAAGAAGGCAGTTGAACCCTAAGCGCTTTTTAATTGGAATTATCTCTACAGACCCGTATACTGTGGAACATCTCGCAACAGAAATGCTGTTGTAAATGGAAATATACGATCTTTTTGGTGATGATATCGGATTGCTTGAACTGCCTGTCGGTTTTAAACCTGTGTTGAACAATGTTTCTCTCCCATGGAACTGATTTTTGTATAAAACGGTTATCTGCGGATTCGCACTGTCAAAAAGAGAACCACCTTCTTGAACCAAGGTTAAGACATGCGTGTAATAACCTTGGCAAATTACAAACCAATATCGTGTTATCTGAGTCGAATGAGTGCATATAATCTTGCCCCATCTGGAGTTTTCCCCCTAAATCTACCGACCAATGGAATAAGCCGATTCAACGACAGCAGGTCATTAAATGCAGGGAAAAATAATGACAGAAGACGGTGGTCGAAATCAACTTATAAACAAGATCAACCGCAGGTTTTGTGTTTACAGTTTAAATAATATCCAAATCCGGTCGTTGTACTGTTTTTTTGCAGTATAATTTAGTAACGATTATGTCCCATTTAGCTTTTCAACGCAGATTGGTGAGACGACGACGGTTTTAATCAAATTTTACAGTCTGGAGATGTTTGAAAAGAACCATCAAAACAAATACACCTGACTGTTGTGTGATAGAGCGTCGCTGATAGGCCGGGTTCCCACTATTTTGGGTGTATGCTGCTAATAGAAATCCAGCATTTGAGGCTTGGCCACAACACAAATTGGCAGCTTTTTACAGGATGGTGTCTTATAATGAATCTATATATAGAGATACCATGTGTAAGGATGATGAAAGAGAAATGGGCCACGTTTATGGTGCCCGTACCCGAAGCTTAATTGTATTGCATCCCTTTTTCTGTGTTGAGCCGAATCAATTAACACGGAAATAGTCTGCTATAGTCTGCGAAAATATATTTTATAAACATTCAGAATGTTCAAGTCAGATTCGAGGGCACCCCTGTGGGACAGGCACACGCATTGTTGACCGTTTAGTACACAATTGAGTCAGTATTGACATTTCCACCAGACAAAACTAAAAATCCCATGTGTTTTGAAGATAAATGCAACCAAACAGACGGTCAAATACCATCAGATAAGACTATTATATGTGATTAAAGACAGACAGGAAATATCTTTATTGATATTTCATTTAGCTCGAGATATACATGGGAATTATATATCAAGGAAGGTATAAACATGTGACATTTCTTTGCCACACCGCATCTGTTCAACTTGGAAGCAATAACATACCCCAATGACCTGTCCAATTATCTAGTGCCTCCAGTGATAAAGAGCAACGGGGAGACTAAATGAGGTGACATACTTCGTTTTTTCGCTGCTTGATACTCATGTCAATGTTTATTACAAATGATGCAGAGCATGGAGGTTTAGATTTAACAAAAGACAAAATAAGATAGTTAAGGGGTCCAAGGTGTTAAATATCCCCAATACTGACGCTCATCAAGCTGGATGGACAAAGAGTCTCGACATTATTAAGGTCGTGTCGAGTACCGACTCGGGTGCCGAACGATCTGTATAATAAAATGTGTAGAGATTTTATAATATAGATCTCTAGATCTGGACAATGGTAGCTCTTCATGGCTCAGAACGTGACAGCTACATACAAAATGCTGGACTCAATCCATCAGCAGGTGCTCCGGCTGAGTATTGGGGCGTTTGGTTCATCACCAGATAAGTCTATGTCTAGGTAAACAAACCACAAGCCTTATACCGTCGGAGAATAAAATTGGTATCCAATGGAAAATAAAATTAAACGCCTACCCGGATAACCCTGCTTACAACTGTGTTCTGATGCTGCATTTGCAAATTAGTTTGATCTCCTTTCCGCTGTTTTTTCTGCAGATTTTTGGCGAGATAGCACATGGCAAAAACAACCATTCCTTGAGCTTCATTCCTTCACCTGTGCATGGAAAACTGAAGCAAGACTGCAGGCAGCAGTCTGGTTGCGGTATATTGTCTCCCTTCGTCTGTCTTCAGTAATATCAATTCTGCTTTGCTGAAACCAATGTTTTTTCATTGGCTCCTTGTCTAATCTCCGCAAACTATCTTCAGAAGGACATTATCTACGGTGATCTGCTGTGTTGCCTATGTTGATCTAGGGTCAAGCAGCCAGCAATCCTGCAAATTCTCAATCAATATAAAAGTATATAAGCCAGCGCAGCAGAATTTCTGTTCTGCTGGATCTCTAGTCATTTTGGTACTCCTGGGAATACAGTTGTAGACAGAGAAGCAAAAGCAACCATCAACTAGTGGTTATCAATGAAAAATATTAAGCAAAATTTGTTTTTACTCTGATGGAATGTCTAGAAAGAACCAGGTCTGAAAACCATGCTGGCGATGCTGAGTTGGTCTGTATCAGTAAATGTATCATTACATTATTTGCCCTTTCTAATTTAATTTCTTATTCTGTTTGATGTTTAATGTCTCGGGTGCTACTAGTTGCGAATGAATTCACAATAGATCAATTATAACATAGAGACAAAAATAAAACGTACAAACAGATCAGCTTCCTGTTTCCCTTTAGCTCTGAGAATACCAGGGCAACAGAAAGCTCCTCTTTTCTCGTCTCTTACGAATCGACCGAGTAAGCCGAGGGAGTATTCTGCAGGACTGGCCAACCCGCTCCCTCACGGGGCATAACATAAAGAAATTGGCAGTAGGTTCACGCCACAACGTAGCTCAAATACCTCTCAATGAGGAGTAAAACACTAATCAATCATTCATCTTTGAGCTGAAACATCACGAAAAAACTAAATACGACAATAATCCCAATAAACAGACATGTGGCTGAGATCTTTAACTTTGTTTTAATACAACTTGTTATTACCTGAAATGTTCTATTTTTGCTTTGGGATTTTATTGCAAATCCTGGAATTTGTTATTCTCTGAGAACTTCTCTCTGGAAAAAAAAAATTATTTTTACTTAAATTATTGTTAAATAAGGCGAGGGATTGACTTTGTTATCGACCAATCTGTAGAAAACGATGTTGTTCTACATTAAGGTTATGTCATTAGTTCAACCTGGGAATGCTTTCATATCCCAAATGCTGGCTAAGATCGATATTATCGTTTTCCTGTTACCATACCCCAATTGTCTATAGTTTCTACTTGAGGATGGCTGGCACAGACACATATCAATTATCGGCTGTGGGTCTCGCTATTGTTGCCTACAGTCGGGTCGTTTGTTAATCTTTACAGCTCTTCCTTGTGATAAACAAATTTGGCTGTCCAGCTTGATAGACCCGTATAGATGCAATTGCTTTAAAAAAAAAAATATCAGATCGAATTACTCGTACATGTAGATATAAATACTTTTGTACATTTTTAATCCTAGATTCTTGCAAGGTTATTCCACCAACATGGCAACGTGATTATCCGACTTTTCGCAAATACAGTTTAACAGAAGAACAAAAGGTTGCAGATGTATTGTAACATGGAACAATAATTTCAGACGAAAATTGTTCGCCCATTGAAAGAAGTCTAGAACTGAACTGTAGCTGGAAATATGATCAGTTATATTTCCAACTACAGTTCTGTTCTAGACTCCTTTCAATGGGCGAACAATTTTCGTTTGAAATTGTTGTTCCATGTTACAATATATCTGCAACCCATTAAAAGCAATTCGATATCAGTGTGCAACCAGTCCAAATAAAGTGAAGTGTTCCAGAAAAATTATGTTCTAGTATTTTGGCTACATAGTGTAATTGTATACCACCATCATCACATTCTACTACTATATCTGGCTGTGTGCAAATTAACGGTCTTCCACTCTTCTGTGGATAATATGTTCTAAGAAAATAAGTTAGCTATGCGAGAAACTAATGCCAATATACGGTCATTTACTCTGTAATTGGCAATTCCAATAAGGGGACGTTGATGTTTTAATGGTCATGTATTGCCGAATAAAATTGAACAATGATGCTAAACACCAACAGACTAAACCCTCACAGATACGAATCACCCAAACGGGAGTAATTGGGCTTTGGCAACAATTACATAATCATAATTACAAACAGGATTGTGCTAGTCTTACAATAGACATGTTCTCCCTGATAATTGAACGCTCATGTATCAGCCACTTACTCAAATGAGAATTTGTCTGAAAAATAAAATGAAAAATAAAGCTGGAAACACCTGCCATAATTTGCTTTATATTTCTCATAATTTCTGTTGTTTGACACTTTGACAAAGTTTTCATTTCTTGTTTTGTCTATTGCTCTCTTACCTTCGATCAAGAAAAAAATCATTAAATCTGTTGAAGATTGATTTTTTTCTTAGTATATACCGCTGTAATTAAGTTCATTTCATTTATGTGAAGGCGAGCCAGTCAACCAGAGAAGAAACCACCCTCAATGCAACTGTTATCACACGAAGAGACAGACCAATCGCAAGACAAATACATGACAGAAGGGATTGTCGTGATACACATTAGATCCAGAGAATCAAGTTTAGAGGAAGATCCTTCTCAACGGAAGATTTAGAACAGTCTTGTCCTTCACATGGCTCATTTATTCGTCAAGATTATTATGTATCAACAACAGCTTTAAACTTTGGCGTATGAGTCTCGATCACAAGTCTCGAGAAACCCAGCCTATGTTACACATTCTTACGGAGCCGTAAAAGGGGGCATGGTAAAAAATAAAAAAGACTATCTTTAACTCGGGCGCACGACATAATAAGTCGTGCGCACGTCTTATTATGTCATGCGCATGAATTAATTAACGCGTGCGCACGTCTAATTATGTCGTGCCAATGACTTAATTAACGCGTGCACACGTGTTATTAGGTCGTGCACACCACTTATTTTAACCAATCAGGATTAAGGTTTTGGCGACCATTCTGTTTTGCTATTATGGTGTGGGACAGAGAGAAACTTATATGGGCTTATTGAAATTAAAAAAAGTATCTCCCATATCTCACAACTTGAACAAGGAATGAGTAAAATAATAATGACTTTATTTAACGAGGAAAATATTTCAGTCAAATTAAAATTTGCTCTTCCCTGTAGCCCTCAATAAGTATTGTACATATTTTTTTCTTTAATTAAGGATTGACTGGAATTTTTTTTATGTTCATTGGAGTATGAACGAAAAAACCGAGGTGCAAACTGTATGAATCCGCGTAGCGGTTCATA
>JARFOD010111862.1:0-15359 GCA_031763545.1 Mopalia muscosa
CTGACGCTAAGTGAACGTTGGCTGAGCGTTACCCAAGCGTTACAAGAATGTTATAACAGCGTTGACCTAGAAACTCAATTTGAAGAAAGTCGACGTTACCCGACGTTTCTCCAATTTTTCAAAACGCAACCAAACGCCCAACAAAACTCTATAGTGTGACAGAGGCTTTACATAGTGGTGATAAAATCACAGGTAAATTAATACATCAGACGGCTTAACACAAACCATGAGTATGAAGAAAAATGAAATTCTTTAATGAATTTGTGTTAAAAAAATATTTATTCATGAACAATGAAAAAATAAAACAGCATTGTAAAATTCAGATCAAAATATGCAACACAAAAAATGTGTATCATTTTATAAAATATAAATAATGTAATTTGTCAATAAATCTATAGTATAGCGATAACAAAATGCTAAGACAATGGTAATTATGGTAATTCTTTGACCAAAATAGTAAAATGTTTGACGTCATTTTTTATTGAGCGTATCTGTGATAATCATCTATATACATATCTCAAAAGAAATGCTACTCATTTATATAATTTTTTTTATTAGAAACAATACTTGATATAATTGTTTTCCTGTGTCTGAGTTAATAACAAGCTATTATTGAGGTTAAGTACTCCAATGTTTAGAGTCGAAATTTAATACACACATCTCTACAAATAAGTTTTGGCCTGTCGCCCTTTTAACGATCTTACTGTTGCCCCGGTGCCCTCAGAGCTAAAGGGCAACATGAAACTGTCTCTTTCTGGTGTCGTGATAAGTCCTGTGATAATAGTGGTGTCGAGGTCGGTTTCCTTCACCCATTGAACTGGCACGCAATCATGTGAGTGAAATACCCCAAAGTACGGTAATAAACCCCAATCGTATAAACATATAATCTTGTTCAGGGCCTTGTCAGTGGACATCCCGGTCCTCCTCAAGCCGACATGTGGACGACTGTTTTGGGCACAAAATATTAAATGATATTCAGTTCTTGCTGCACCAATTAAATGATGGCCATCGCATGTCTGCCGACGTCATTATCTTTTATCCGAATTCAAATAGCGTTCAGCTGTTATCATTTTTTCTGTTAAATCAGTAGGCTATATGTTTAAAATCTGCACCATGCATCTAAAGCCACATATGGACCATTGTTGTTTGGTGTTCTAACACTACTGGAAATGAATCGAACAAAAATTTAATTATTCTTAAATCAAAAAATGTTTCATTTTATGATGACCCATATTACACACTTTCAATTTTTTAAGCAGCTGGATTTATTTTTTTTTTCGTAACTATGGCTAAAAGTAGAACCCCGTCTCGTGACTTCCTGGTAAGATATTGATGGCGGATTCTTTCCCTCCAAAGTTGCAGTCTTCGTAGAAAAATCCAATAGTAATTGATGGTTATACAATAATCTGCCCTACTAAAAAACGGTAGCGGAACCGGAAGGAAACATAGTTAAGCCCACATCCGCGATTGCGGTTTTCTGGGAGATGTGTGGCTTCCTGATATGCCTGAGGGCAACACGAGGACTTGAACTTGTGCAAATTTTTTGTCGGATTAAATAACGCATCAAATTAATTTTTTGCATATATATCTTCAAGTTGAAAATTATAAGTTGTCTTGGGTCTTGATCGTCTCTTGCTCAGTGGTATTTATTATAGTCAGGATGTTTTCTACCTGTGAATAGAATAAAGGAAGTTGACAAATTTGGGGGAAAAGACAGAGAGAAAGAAAGAAAGAAAGAAAGAAGCGAAGAAGATACGTTCATTATATTCGTTTTGCTCAAGCGAAGAGCACTACAAACAGACATATACATGTAACTGAACCGTATGAAGCGTTAAGACCAGTGGCCACTTTAATGTCTACGACAATTACGTCATGTTAAACTATAGGCGTAAGAATATCGTACGAGATTTAATTGTCGTACGATATTTTGTGAAAGTGGCTCCAGATTTACAGTCAAGTGGGCGGAGGGTTGAGAGGGAGCTTCCTGTTGCCCTGGTGCTCTCAAAGCCAAGGGGCAACATCTAGCCAATCTGTGATGTCTTTGTATTCTCCCTGATGATTGTCCTGTATTTTCTTTGTTTGTTGCCAATGATGTCGAGGGTGTTTTCATTATCTTTTGGGCTGGCACGTCGTCATGTAAGTGAAATAACCGTAATTACGGCGTTAAACCCCATTCAAACAAACATACGAACATTCAAGAGGCGTAATGGTATAACTCCGGGATAAAAAAAAATCTAACAGTAACTTACATGGTCGATTAATAAATAAAAAGACGAGGATTCCAGCTCTATATATTTCCAATGATTGAGGACACTTTTTATCATTGATGCTCCAGACTATTAAAATAAACTGTAGGTCCTATATATGACTATAGAAATAATTAACTTCTGAAAATTTGGACAGAGAAATAAGCTTACGAGCAGGTACTATAACCAGCGATCGGTTTACAGTCGTAGTCCATACTGACTGTATCCTCACAGTGAGTCAGTATTGACTACGACTGTGAGCCGATCGCTAGTTACACGAGCGTATGGCACAGGGGGTCTTACCTGTTATTTCTATGGACTGTCAAACATTTAGAGTGTTCGACGCTCTAGACATTAAACGTAGTTAAATTTGTTTTACTGGTGAATAGTGATGTGCATGTAACATGCCAAACAAAAGAACAGCTTTCTTGTTTTGAAATAGAAGCCGGACATACCTTTTCGGCGAATCCCTCTCCCTCTTCGTCTCTCCATCTTTCTTTAATTTCAGCGAGATATTTCCTCCCGAGATCGAACTCTGCCGCCATAGTAACAGATTCTATGGCGTACATTTGAAAGCGGCATTCGTCCATAGAACTCTCGTAAAGACGTTTCGCGTAACCGACGGCTTCGGCTGTGTCATTGTTCTCCCTCAGCGTCATTATGATGTTCGTCAGGAAAATCTACAGGTGGACAGATAGAAACATGGTAAGTTGAATGAGGTGTGGAAAAGCTTATTTTTATGAAGTTCCCTTTCAATCATAAAGGTATACTTTAATAAATAATAAATAAGTGAGTTATTGGTATTTTAGGGATAACACTGTCTTGGTTTGAACATATTCTAGTTCAGAAAATTTTGCAGGTTGAAACCCGTCCGGGAATCTCAGTAATAAGGTGGTGGCAAGGTAGGAATTGAAGAGAGGATAAGTAGAGAAGGAAAATTTTGCTTTCTCCACCGGGATTGGGTAGCAGGGGCACCACTCTAATTGACTGAGCAGCATTTGCTTTTCCAAAAGATTTTTCATTGTAGAGAAAGGAAATATATACGTGTTTCACATTTGTAGTTAATGGGCTTATGATGAGCTAAGGTTACGTCACTCATACAAAGGCGTGCCAACCCGACGGTCGATGGAACATCCGAAGATGTCACTGACACCAACCAATGACAAGACAGGACAATCTCAAACAAAATACAAAGTTTTCGCAAACCAATTAGGTTTTGTTTTGTCCTTTATCACAAAGAACACTCAGTCCTCTCCACTTCTAATGCAATTGCATTATAACTAGGGAGTAGGTAAGCTTACCTAATCACATCTAGCCCCTCTCTCACACATTCAATAACCATGCACCACCTAAAGGAAGAACGATTATGCACCACTAAAATTTACCTTGCTGTTTGGGTAGAACTTTAGACCGAGATGAAACACGTCCATCATGAACTCCGCCTTCCCCACTTCCCCACACCAGGATGCTGCTTCCTGCAAACATATTTTTCAGTCAATTAGTATCTTACCTTGGCTGGCCTCCTCCCTTACCCAACTACGGCTGAACACAATTACGAAAGCAAAAATTGTCAAATGCTCGACTAAGTTTGACCTTCTTAGGCCGTTGGAGTTAACACCATATCACCATATCACCAAAATTCCTAGAGAGTTCGGGGTTAACAAGTGAATGCATAAAGACACCTCCATTGACATTCGTATGGCTACTAGCACGTATCTTACTAAACTTAACAGAGGGGAAACAAATTTCGCTTCTTTTGGGAATTTTAAATTTGTTTGGCGGAACATACATAATCTGGCGATTTCTTTAACTGGAATGTAGATACCGAAGAATAAAGATGGTGTAAACTCATGATTTGAACGCATGGACACGAGCATGCTTGACCATTTAAGGTAATTTCCATTTCATTATACATCAACGTCCGATGACGAGGCTGGTGTACCAGTAGTACTAATTTTACAGAAGAACTTATTATACATTTTTACAGACCGGGTAAGGTATCAGCAGAAGTTTATCAAGCAAAATCATACAACCAGCCTCAAACGCTGGTCTAGTCACAATCCTGTCTAGACTGGGTAATGGCTGGTTTCATACTTCTGCTTGATAAACTTCTGCTGTCATGCGTTTACAAAGATTGAAGATCGATCAGCAGCGGCAAAGTAAAGATTTGAAAACATTTCACAGTATCAAGAGAAAACCACAAACCTTGAAAAATGCTTCGCCTTCTTTGCCTTCGGTTGATGTATGATACTTTTCAATCATATGTAGAAACCCATCTAAATCCCCTTCAGGTAACATCTGTAGTTTGGCTGTATAATCTACCAGTCCTTTGGAAAATGGCCATCTTAAAAGTATACAAAATACAAGTTTAGCACATAACTTGTAGTCCAATCGGAAGTGACGTAGACCGATAGGTGCAAAGTATAACAATTTTGTTTCAAAAAATGTAAATAACTTTTCCATGTCAAATAGTACATTTTGAAATACCGTCTGCACCACTATATCAAAGGGAAGCAGGACCAGTTTTCTTAATTTTCCATTAGCAAAAAGGCTAAACTATTTTAAATGAGAATTTATTTTTTTACAATATCATAAATATAGTATGTTTCACTTTACATAAAACGGTTAAAAATGTTTTGTCCATTTTAAGCCAAAAGAGCTTTAATGACATACATGGTGAGGGCGTGCTTTAAACTGTACTCCTCTGGTCTTTTTGGTCTGCTGTTCTCCGGTTTCTGTGAGTCGATGTAATGGAGGTGTATGAAGTTCCGGTCAGCATGACTCTCTGGACAACCCAACATGGCAAGCGTGATTCTCTCCGCTTGATCAAAGCGTCCCTTCTCTAGACAGTAACGAGCGATTTCAATGTGTAAGTACGGTAGACATTTATTCATTTCGTCCTTCTTAACTAGTGCTTCAACTGAAACAAAGATTGATAGTGATTCTTTTCTTATTCTTATTTTCGGACATTCCTTAACTACAGTAGTTATCCCCCTCCCTATCATGTTAGAGATTTAAATGTACTGTGTACCGGTTTAAATGTACTGTGGCTTATTCTCAGAAAGCGTAACAATAAAGATTTTGTTTACACTTTGAACGATATTTTATTATTATTAAGAACTATTCTTAAAAGCGTGATTGTTTTAGACTTTGGACTGTAAATTAAAATTAATTGCAATAAAACAATCAGTTAAATCGGCTGCATTTTATGTACTCATGGCACGACACGATGTTAACGTCCATGAACATGGAACTAAGTTTTTTTCAACTAACAAGGTTAAAAAATGCAGCTAACAAATAAAACTTCAAAGGTTTTCCGTTATTGCTATACTGTCCCAAGTTCATGTGGTAATAAAATACGAACAAAGGAAAAAGGTAAACAAGACATGCCTCTTTATAGTCAACCCAACACTCACATGCCGGCCAGTAAAACTCCAAACTCTCTTCTTGTCGTTGTTGATTGATAGCCAGGTTGGAGGCTAGGTTCTCTCGAGCCATTATCACCTCTCTTAGATGATCCGGGAATTCATTTTTCTGGACAATAACATATAAGATTAAAACACTTCTTTGTTTCTTTCATTGGGGTTTAACGTCGTACTCAAGGGCATGTCCCTTTTACACTGCTCTTTGCTTAGTAACAGTGGAAAACCTAGGGAAACCTCATAAAAACCACCACCGCGATCGCCGGAGCCACATCGTGTGACTCACTCATATACCTGAGGGTCGACAGAAGGACTCGATCCCGTAAACGCTAAGTCTAAGTGGGATTAGTTTGCGCACACACTACAACTAAGCCACGGTCCGGGCCAAGATTGAAAAACAAAGAAATAATAATCGATTATTTCGCTTATAAAAAAAATGTGGATTTTTTGCCAAAAAGGCTCATGTGTACAATACACAATACACCGCACAATTTCGAACCACATCAACAACACACGAAAAACTAAAATATGTATCTACATATAATACTCAGAGCTAATCTATTTATTGGCACTTAAGGTTTTAAAATAGGGATTGAATTCTTACCAAAAATACACTTAACGATTTCCTAGCATATTCCTCCGCCTTGATGAAATTTTTGCGGATGCATTCAAGAGTGCTCAGGTTTGTGTAAGCTAGAGCTGTGCTTGGGTGCTCGTCTCCAACAGCGTTCACTTTGATTTCCAAAGACCTAAATAAAGAATGTATATTTTACAATAAAACAACCTCCAAATAGTTTTGCATTCAGTGCTAGAGAACTATCAAACAACGGTTACAGAGTTCAAGGTCATGTAATATGTAACATGAATACATAGATCCGGGTAAGAGTAAACACTAAAATTAACCCCAAACTCTTACCCTTAACGTAACTCTAAACATAACCCTAACATTAACCCTAAACATAACTCTTAAATTGACGCCATGTCTCGCATGACGGATGTACCCATTAAGAAATCGGTAATGAGCCAAACGACCCCACTGAAAGAGCTTTGTGAACATCATTGAGAGGCTATTCAACCATGATCAAAGAATTATATATCTTAAATAAACGAAGAGAGAAAAACTTGCTGGCATCCACCAGTTGATTGATGATTGGTATTTTACGCCGTGTTTAAGGGTATTTCACCTATATGAAATTTAATTTTCGTCCATTACTGAACAGGAAACCTTTAGAAAGTTTGCTAAGCAGCCCTTTTTGTATCTTAGATATTTGGATGATATATTTATACTCTGGCAGCATTCCAGAGTTGACTTTAATCTCTTCAATGCCACTCTTAACCAGAACGATCCTAACATTAAGCTCCAGCTTACTATTAGCTTTGGTAGAGTAGATTTTTTAGATGTAACAGTATACGAGGGTCCCAATTTACATACAGTAGGTTCTTTGGATTTAAAGGTGTTATTTAAGCCTTTCATTTTCCACATACTTCCAAGAGAATTATTAAATCACAAGTAATAAAATTCAAAGAAATTATAGCACACTTGCTACCTTCAATCAGGCTTGTTCCGTTGCCTTTAAGGCCCTTATCCCAAACCCTCGGACAACCCAACCGTAATAAATTAGACCAACGGCAAGAATCAACTCCGAGAGAAAAATACCACATTCGTCCTGCTGGGCAACAAACTAGAAATGTTTATTATTTGGTAGACACTCTGAATTGTGATTCAGAAAATGTGGTATACCTAATAAGCTGCAAGAAGTGTATGAAACAATACGTTGGTGAAACCAAAAATCTTCCTCAGCTTAGAGCCAACAATCATTTTGAAATCATGCCGAGTGAAAAAACACAAACTTTTCCCTCTGAAGAAGAAATCAAACAGAAACGCTTTGAAAGAGAGACTTATTGGATTCAAACTCTTCAAAGTTTGTATCCACTGGGTTTTAATTGGGAACCAAGTAATGGTTCTAAAAAAGAAATAATTCCATTTGTTTTCCAATATGACCATATTGGTCAAGCACCCAGTTAGCTAGTCTCCTTTTACAGGAATATCAAAATCTTTTTTTCTAAAATGTCTACTCCTCTTTCATAAAGACCCATTATAGCATACAAGAGAAACAAAAATCTAAAGGACCTGCTGGTTAAGCTGAAACTTCCTTCTGTATCAGAGAGGTTGTGACACTCATTCTCTTTAAGATACATATTCATTGTTTAATCTTTATATCTCTGAAACACTAATTTGTAGGCGGATTAATTCCTAACCCCTGCCGAATTTAAGTTATACCAATGGACTTCTGGTTATACACCATAGGAATAGTCAGTACCTTCTCTCGAGATGTCTGTTGGTTACCCATAACACAGCTCGAGAATAAGGTTTCTTAAGAAGCTCCTCTCTGAGAGTTATCAACTTTTGCAAAAGAGCTACACCCCTATTAAACGAAAATCCTGGTTAAAGATCTACGCAACTATCTGTAAAGAAACATTTAATATTCGTCAGCTCTACATAATCCTTAAAGATCTGCGCAAAAATCGGTAAACGGTTAAACGAATCCATTTCTTTGGTAGAGTAATTTTAGTTTTGAAGACGAATTTCAAAAATCCAATATTGTGGTCAACTCCTATTGGTTCAATTTCTCCACTGAATTACCGTACCTATTATAAAACTTTTCCGCTTCCTCTAAGTTGTCCATTTTCCTGTAGCACAAAGCTATATTCGTCAACAGATTACCAACGCTGAGGGGTAATCGCCCAAAGAAACTATCTTCGTATTTCTGAAAGGTGAATTATGCAGTAAGCCTTTTAGTTTTCATTACTGAATCTAAATTGAAAAGTAGGTGTCAACAATAACATAATATCAAAATAATGCAAAATATTCTTGGAATAAAATAAAAGCTATAATAATTAGTTTAAAAAAAAAAAAAACGATAATTAATTATAAAATAAACTTCCTAAGTATCATTATTTAAATTATAATTTTAAACGCTGCCAGGCAAAATAAAATACAAATAAAAGAATATAAAAGCGAACAATTCACACGAACTTAAAATAAAAGTGAACTTTGTTTACCTTGAAGGCCTGTGTATAATACTCCAATGCTTTTACATACTCCTTTTTCCCTAACATGTAAATATTACCCAAATTTATCAAACAGTCTGCATCCTTTTCTTCTTTGTCCTGTTCCACTAATTTGTGAAAATCCATGGACTTTAAAAACATTTGTTCAGCCTAAAAGATAACAGATATGCACAGAAATGATACTTGCAAACTGATCTGATCCTCATATAATCCATTTAATAGAATTGTTTAACAGAATAAATATCATTGCTAGAGATGACAACCAATAACCCGGGCAATTGCTAAAACATCGTCATTTGAATCTTCGCACTTTAACGATACCAATCAAAGTTGAATTTTAACTGAACTACCATGGGAAAACGGCTCGGGTCTAAACGGGCTAAAATATGACCATTATCAGAGCCGGATTGAGATGAAGATCTCAATAAGTATCGTCCACTACAGAAGCTCTCGCGATAATACGATTTACCTAGGTCCTCACCTAGGTAAATCGTATTATCGCGAGAGCTTCTGTAGTGGACGATACTTAGACAACTCGCGTACGATATGCCAGGCCATTGCGCATTAATTTCAGCCAATATTTGGGGCAACCTATGCCATTGATCAGCAAATAAAGGAAGCGCTAAACAAGATGGCCCGGATGTATCTTAGATTCGGTGTCTTGACGTAGGAAGTAGAATCCAAGCACTAGGCTATTCCACTGATGAGGCCCCTCCAAGAATGACTGAGAAAGATCAATCAACTACAGTGTCAACAATATTATAAGCCTTGGCTATATTTGAGGCCCTAGAGACTGCTAAGCCTATAGGTTAATCCGGCACTAACAATTATGCTCTAGACACCGTACCAGGTGCTATTAAGCATATTGGTTAATCCAGCATTAGCCATTATGCCATCGCCACCACCATCTGAGGTCATCGTTGCCAATGGCAGTCTGAGCTTTAGGGAGACGAGCTCGAACACTCACCTCGTCCCACAGTTCTAACCCCATCTTGACTACGGCAACACCGTGGAAGCTCACCCCCAGGTTATTGTATTCCTGTAACGTGGGTTTGTAACCATCCACCTCTAGACAGCTAATAAAAAAAGATCCATTCGTTGAGTGCAATGCAGAATGTTAATCCCAAGTAAGCTTTTCGTTTAAAATTACGCTCGTTCATTCGAAATTATCTTTGAATTTAACGTTTAAAGTTTATTAATTCTAAGTTAGCTTTCTATTCAAAAATAGGTTCGTTTATCTAAAGTATGGTAAATTTGAAGGGAGTTTTTTAAACACAAACTGCTACCCATAGAAATGTCCCTTAACTATTATCGAAGTATGTTTTAAGAATCGAAGACAAATTGGTGGAACAGAACAGGTTGTCCCTTTACTAATCCTGCTTGGCGTACCATACACTGGTTCGAGAACACCTGTCGACCATCAGGTATATGAGTGAGTCACACCATGCGGCTCCAGCGAACCGTGGTGTCGTTTTTTACTATTAAGTTCCCTCCCGATTTTCTGCCGTATATAGACAAGAAACATTATGATGTTTACAATCCGTCGACATATAAGTTAAATATCCTTGAGTACGAAGTTAAATCCAACCAAACAAACCAACAAATAAAACTCATAGTCAAGTTGTGAATAGCATATAGACCAGCTTTGCTTATGTTGGCTTAAATCTTACCGTTTCCTGTGCTCAAGAACGGAGTTGTGAAGAGATTCCGACTGCTCATATCGCTCAGTATCACAATACAAGCAGGCCAGGGTGTAATTAAGGCTGTATATTTCTGTTTTTCTCTTCGTCTCATCCATTTTAGCCTCTAGATTTTCCTGTGAATATTTGATAACAAAAAGTTAAATTTTGTTAACATTTAGCATATATTGTTAAAACATGAGAATCTATTGAAAATTATTTTCACTGATGTATATTTTATTTTGATGGCGATGTGCAACAAAGTGTCCTGTGGTTATTCGGTCACTTTAAAGAACAGAATCAAATTGTTTCCTCTTTGGTCAAGTTTTTACTAAAGCTTGGCGTAGATCGATAGAGAAACTCACTGAATCTGGGATTTTAGATCACTGCTGTCCGGATCTTGCGAGTGTAGCTGCAAGCTGCGTTGTTGACGAGACGTAAGTGTTGAAAAAAGACATTTGAATTGGCTGCGCCTAAGTGTCAAATCATTCCCATTGTTTATGGACGATTGTCACTGTTTTTAATATTTCTGACACTATGGCCCTTCATCTAAGTAGTGGACTTGGATTGGAAACCATCTTACCAATATCTCTATGGACCTTAGCAGTACAAGCTCGCGTCCTTCTATCATTTTAGCCAAGTCCAGTAACTCTTGGACACTGTTGAGCAGTTTCAGAAGCTGAAAACGAACCATTTCATATGTACTCATTTGAATATAAGGGTACGAAAAGAAATTAATGCTTTGAAATTAACATCTTCAGAATTACGCGTTTTTTTCACAAAAATAATATAACACTGCTCTGATAGTTACTTTTGTAGCACATTTATTAATTATATAAATGGATATAAATTTTTTATTCTTCACTAAAGATGGGCATTTTTTAAGAAATAAAAACATTTCATATACCCGCATTCTAACAGCTGGATCATGGTCTCTCCAGTCTTCCATACTATCACAGTAATCTTCAGCTATCAAATAGTTATAGGAGTGGATGCATTTCATGGCTATTTCTTTACTGCTTAACATTGTTTCCTTCCATAGCTCTAATAGTTGATAGGGATCAGCTCTGGTAAGAGAGGAGAAAAATTACTGATTGGTTTCTAATAAAATAAGTCAACATTACCTGTAGTCATTTTTGGCTAAATACTCCAACTAATGTAACTTTAATCAGTCGACGTGAAGTATCCAGAAAGTATACGCCTTTGAATTTAGAATGTTAGGCCAACACCATACTTGTAATAAGCAAAGAGAATCACGGATTCCTTAAACCTACTAAATAAAATCTTCAAAGTCTCTTAAGACACAGAACGACTCGTTTCATCTAGTTGGCTGCATCTGCGCTATGGAAAGCATTTAACTTTGTTCTGCGCATCTCAAACCCGAAGTTCAACGATGCCAGGGATTGGCTGCCTGGAAACTTGTAGACACCAATCAGGATCCATGGTATTGGCACACTCAGATAGTCGCCTTGATCAATTTAAGTCACTTGCATGTATGTAGATGTTTATACTGGTAATAACTTGGTAGTGTTGTAATGGAGAGAATATTGGAATAAGGCTTTTGGTTTGAGACGTTGCGTTACTGGTATGAATCAGAAAGTATTTAGAAAAATTATAATCTAATCTCATACTTAAGCAATTTTTGTGATAACATAGCTTACATTAGTGCTTTGAATCAAATTATAACGGAATACAGTTTGAAGCGGTTTTGCTTGATACAAACTCGTTTGAGATGTCACCCATAGTTTCGTAAGTATAGCGAATTTTTACAAAAACTCCAAGAATATGTATCTTACTTGTAAAGAGAATCGAAGACAACGAGTTTTGAGAGTATTTGAGCTAGGCCTTCTCTGTCACCCATCTTGAGGTATAGACGTGGTAGTTCCTGACAGGACCTGATATAAGTGGGATCTCCATCCGCTGACAAACCTCGGGCATTCTGGAAAAAAATAGACACTTCACTTTCCTTCCCTTGGGTTTTCTATTTTTGTCTTTTTTGTTTTAGGACAAAAACTCCCAACACCCCGACTAAAAACTCCACCTTGCAGTACAGTTTCAAGTTACCGTTTTACAATATAAACGTATGTAAGTATTTACCTTTGCATGAGTTTAGACGGACATCTTGGAATTTTGCCATCAAAGCTTAATATGTACATAAAGATATCACGATGACATTATTTCTGGTTACAACAATGAGACCTGCATGTGAAGATGTACATCTATTCAAATCTAAATGTTGACGCATGTTGTGAAATTTATATGTTTTTTTGTACACAATTTGCTTGGACGTCATAACTATAGGATGTGTTCATATCATATTCTACACATTCTAAACTATAGCAGTTTTAAAACCTGGGTATAATCTGAACAATATCTGTCAATTTATTATTTTGTTTACCTTTTAGTTAATTTAGAATCACATTTTCTATAAATTTATTTAGAGATAGAAGATAATTACCTTTAACTTCTTAGAAAAATATTTGATCATAGCTCCACAATATTTAGTTCTGAAAACAAAGGGAAAGAAATTTAAGCAAATATGAGGAGAGAATTAATCCAACGACAATGGCTCTGCTCAGACGCCAGCAGCTCCAGTTCGATTCGGATCACTCGTCGTTATTAGAGATAGAGGTCGGAGCAGTTGTTATGACAAATATAAATGCTTTTGCCGCTGAAACGGATGTGGCCGTATCATTTGTAGTTTCCGCAGTCGATAGAAAACGGTATTGAGCATCGGGCCGGTTTAGCTCACATATACCAAAAAAACTATTTGTCAGAAAAGTGCTGTTTGGAATATTCTATCAATTGCTCTCTTTCTTTTTGAGTAACAGGAATATAACTTACTTAAAAACATGTTAACTTTTCCGGCTGTTTCTATATGGGTGTTACATTACGAGAGCTTTATGAATGGTCATTTTCTAAATTGCCCAAGGCGAAGACACAAATCCCAACGATTCAGTCGTTATTGTGGATTATTAATCAGATTGCATTTAGGCTAGATACAATTAATGGCATGTCCACTTACTTTAATACTTTGTCGTCAAGGTAGCGTTTCTCAACTGCTGTTTTGAGCTCATCGAAAGCAAACCTAATTTTAAACAAAACAGAAAATTATGCTTCAATTTAAATACTTAACTTTACTCGAAAACATTTCTCCCTGTACTATCTCAAACCATAATCGACAAAAAGGTTTCAAACGTCAAACGACATATAGCAGCATGGTTTACGCTTTGCACTCAGCATGCTTTTTTAGAATTGGTTAAAAAAAACGCTAGGAACAATAAAAAAAGTTATTAGGTATATAATATTTGACTTTTTCTCAACTTTTAACATGGAAATTCAAAAATAATATAAAAGACTTACCCTAATAAACCCGATCTGTCCACCAAATATTTATTCAAGGCGAAATAAAGAGGAGACCACAAGTAGTTTGGAATGGAGAAAATTTCCATCAACTCATTTTCAGATATTCCGTTATGAGAAATCGCCAAGCAACACATTACCTAGTAATAATCAACAGAATGGCGAAGATAACATACCAATATTTGAACATTTTGTTAATAAAGTTAGGCAATGCAGGATGCTTCACTAAGACCGAACAAAAACTGGCACAGTAATGAAAGACCAAACAAAAATTGGTACAGTCGTGACTGACCAGTAAAAAGGTGCTCGAAATTTCGACCAGTATTTTCCTAGTTGGCCAGGACTGTGTGTTGACTGTATTAGTCTTTGTCTGGTCGTAGAGGACCAGGTTTTTTTCTGATGTGGCCTATATATATTTCCGTTCCTATTCTATTTAATTTTGTCTTTGTACAAAGAGAAAATACTTGTAGAGATCGGATTACAAGAAATCCCATAAAAAACATATACAAATTTACTATAGTGTCAAACTTATAGAAGCATCTTAATCTCGAGTTGTTACGGGTAATTTACAGATATTACGAAATAAATGATTTTTTCGTTCATGGTAATGACAAGGTGCATGGTATGGAGTGTATGTGATAAATATATAGCAACCAAGATATACCGCATGCATGTAGAACAGAAGCTGATAACTGCTATTCAAAGAAAGTTTACCAATGAATGATTTGTTGGACTTCTATGTGTGTTTTTTAACGAACTTTGGTGTTTAAATTTACCCACTCCCAATTAATCACTCCATGCTTTTAATGTAGTACTTACCTCTTCCACTACATTGCCCTCGTACTCTTTAGAGTTGTAATCTTTGTCCAGTCTATCTAGGTACTGTCCGAACAATTCCTCAACACTACAACAGTTTACAAAGAGCAATGTACGAAATGGCCTTCTCGCAATAGGATGTGTACTGATAAATCCCACAAACTGGCGGATATTGGATTGTGCTTCATTATAGCTTCAAGAGAACTTGCAATAGGACAAAATCAATGAAAAATAAAAGCCAAGGTCAAGGTACGGGTTTCTGGTTTTGATCAACCACTTGTTTTACAAACATATCATTATCACGTATGAAGAACCAATGCAGAGAAAAGCTTCGTTTGTAGAATGAGACACAGAGTATTGTTACGCGTCTTTAAATGAATCAAATAAAAATATATCTTCAAATTACACGGATCAATATACCTGCTGGAGTTCACGAGGGAGTCAATTTTCTTATCCAAATTTCGGAAATATCCAAAAACGCATAATTCCTAGAAAATATAATTGTGATATCAACTGTTATATGTTGCTCACTATACTGCAAAGATCATAATATAGTATGTGTTGCCTCAGTCCAGACAAAAAAGGCCATTAAACATTAAAATTGCAGAAAAGAAAAAAAAAAGCAACTACCAAATACAGATGAGTGTAAATTGAAGCTTTCTGGGCGACTCCAGACGGACAGAGGAGAAAAGGACTAAAGGGAAAAACGGTGATGGTGGTGGTAGTGGTGGTGGTGTGTGTGTGTGGAAGGGGGAGATGGG
>JARFOD010111873.1:0-15358 GCA_031763545.1 Mopalia muscosa
CCCCCCCCCCCCCCCCTCCCCCTACCACCCTACTATAGCAGTGGTGGACTTAAGACTTATAAGTGCATATAAACGACTATCTTTTTGTAGGAAGTATTATTAAAACTCAAAAAAGGATGATGATCTAATATTGGACTTAAAATACCTTCTATTCGCGGATAAAAATGGTGGTCGATCGGAACTCTTTTGGTGTATCAAACCGTTAAGGCAATTTTTCGTTCAACCCCTTGTCAGCCATGTAAATCTGTTAAACAGATGTTAATGCTTGTCTAGTTTCATTCGCAATTCAGATAAATTAATATTTCCATTATTACTTTAGACTGCAAAAAATGTGAAAATCAAGCAAATAGTAAATTTTAATATGTGTAATCCATTTTTTACCAAGTCATTAGGGGCATTAATGGATTCAATTATACTTGTTTTTCCTCCTAACTAGTAATGTAGATATTGTTATTATTATATATTCGCATTCAGTATACAGTCCTGTGCTGTTGGGGAGAATGGGTTCTTCCCATGGTTATGCGAATGGAATTTCAAGAGGACCGATTTATAGGTTAACCGTTTCCCAATTTGTTTGCAATTTTGTCTAAATTTACATTTTGCTACTGATTTTGACAAATTGTGTCTCTGATAATCAATGAAGATTGTATTTTAAAGCAATTTAGCCTTATTTTTCACAAAGGCCCATTTATGTATTGAAGAAATCAGCAACCTAGGGGAAAATGCAAATGTTAGGTTATCTCACAAACTGAAGTTTTAGAGGACCAACGGATTTTAAGGTTCTACCAGAAAAGATAACAGCACAGGCCTGAGTATATGTCAAATATCTATACGTTTTTGCAACTGAATCTTTAAAACAACCAAAAAATCGTGAAGGATGGAGGCTCTGACATGAGCTATATATCACCATTCTGTTTTTAAAAAGCCGATTTTACAAACAATATGCAAATTTTGGGAAATCATTCTAATGTGGAATATGGGTAAATCGGTCACTAAAAACTGTAGAGCTTTTTTTACAAAAATAATATTTTAAAAACAAAACTATTTGTCCAGGCCTTTTCTGTTAGTATCTTACATCCCGATAGTGTGAAAGGTATAGATTTCGTAAATGGGCATAAAATCCATAAATCATTTCTAGGCCCATTTATTTTGCACATATAGGGTGTTGCCATTCCGCTGACAAAACTCGGACTATATATTTCAAGCTTCTTTCCCGGTTGGAACTGATCATTGAACATTAAAGCTAAGAGCTGGCAGTCAAATCTATTCCGCTTTCAATATAGCTTTGTAAACATAGCCAATACATACAGTATTGAATAAGTGTTAACAATAACAATTAAACAGTATATCTATATTGTATGTATTGGCGGGATAGTCTCCAGTCACCTGTCAAGATGAGCGAATTGTTTTTACTCCTGCTACATGTAGGCCTAGGCTACGCATACACACAGTGGATAGTGGATACACTCATTTCTTTCCCTAAAAAACTATGCACCTCTTTCAGGGTTAAGTTGGGCAATAATTGTTATTTACATAAAACACAAGGTGTACATTACCAACGATGGAATGAGTGCACTGTCAATGATTGAAGTCCGCCTACATGTATGTCATATTTTTAAACAGAGCGGCCTTGTTCGTATGATTTAAGGTCAAAGGTGACGACCTTTCAGTTTCGTTTTCAAGTCCGGCGAGACGACTTTCCAATCTGATTTGTGAAAAATGAACATGTATTTTATGTTATATGTAAGAAAACTGGTATAACGCATACGTTAGAACCGACAAAGACAAAAAAGAATTCTATGCAGTCGACAGTTTTGTTTGTATTTAACTGTTAATGGTTGTTATGCAAAATGAAGGCGTTTGATTGACGCTGCAACAACAACGTCATACTCGGTAGCACTTTGAATGGTGTACGTTGTTCAATCATTTAAGAAAATAATTACACATGTATATGTACTTGTTTTGTGGAGAAAATCCGTTGTGTGAACTTACATAACGTAGTTTGAGATTTTGTGTTCAGCCGATGTCGTCTTTTGTTGGCCGACCCAGATTCTGACCTTCGGTCTCTACCTTATGTCAGACGGTTGTGAACTAACAAAGGTGCATGGGTGGGAGAACTTCGATAGCTGGTGACCAGAGAAAGTTTGTAACTATATGCAGGCGAAAATTGAGTGCAAGTAAGCAGCTACATGTACATATATGAAAAGGAAGTTTTAGATGTATCAAGAGACGTTTTTCATCTTGATTCCATTTCAAAAGATTTGCTTAGTTTCTGTGTAGTGTAGTCTAGATAAAAATAATCTAAATCCACAAGACAAGTTTTCTTCAAGCTGCATACGCAGTATAATCACAGTAGGGGCCTACCTGGATCTGGATATTAGCATGGCTAAGATAGTAAGATGTATCATTTGAGCAGACAACTTGATTACTGTACCACACAAACTACAACTTGGAGTCCAATCAATTAAACAACTTATGTGTATTTCAAACACTGTTTTTTGCAGGTATAAAAAGTTAAAATTTCAAAATGCTATTACCACTGGGAAAAGGAGTTTTAGTACAGCCGCTACGTCATGTTTGTCGACGCTGGATTACTAACCCTTCAACACAGACTGGAATGATGTCAGCCTGGCAGCTTGAAGGTTATGGAGGGTCAGAACTTTTCCAGCTCAACTCATCTGTGACAATTCCTGTTTTAAGCAATCCGAATGATGTCCTGATTGAAGTGCATGCTGCTAGCGTTAACCCTATTGATGTCAGAATGAGAGGTATATTCCAGCAATGATAACATTCTTCTGGTTACTCAATGACTATAAAGATTTTTCTGCTTTTTTTAATTTCGAAGATAAATTTCCTATCTTTTTTGTACTTGAATATACTGTATTTCCAATTGATACACAAACTGAGATGCTGCTGTAAATGCATTTATCCACATTACATGAAGTTTTGTCAATTGTCTTCACTCTTCACACTTGGAAACTATAAGTTTTACTCTACCTGCACAAATCTTGAAAATGGAATAAGAATTTTCCGAAAGCTTGATTGCCAAAATGTATAAGTTATTTGTCGTTATTATTTCAATAAAGCTTAATTAAATGGGACTCATACAGAGTTACCTTAAGTAAGTGGATGGGGCGTGGAATTGACTGGCTTGTTGTTGCTGTAGTATTGATACTCACCAAATATGAAACAGGGGACAATCGTCCTAAAAAGTCAAAAGATTCCAAATTTAACTTATGGAAACTTTGAAGTAGCAAGGATTCAATCCGAAAGAGAATTGGACAGATTCCTATCTTATCAGTCCGTAAATTAATCTCACAGAAGAAGAGAATTAGTCTCTTGACAATGACATGAGCTGTAGAGCTATACTCATCAGCTCCACTCTGCTCCCAGTTTACTTGGAAAGTAAAAAACAAAATTAGAGTCTAAGGTTCAACGAAAGAGATAATGATTTGATTTACACTTTAAAATAAAATAAAATAAAATAAAATTTGATTTGATTCGAACATATTAAGAAAAGGAACGATATTTTCTGACAAAAGGCTGACAAAAATGCAGATTAACAGTTCATCACAGAGTATTCGTTTCCATTTGAGGAATAACTATTACTGTACTTTTTTAATTTAAGTAGAAATTCCATGTTTTCTGTCATTCGTTGTTTTTAAACTGCATAGGTTCGATGGTTTTTCAGATTTTTAAAGTTTTTCAGGCTTGTTACAAGCGGGGCATGCAATCATAACTTTCCTCTTCGTCCGGACAGTTTGGTCTTTAAAAGTACCAGTGATAATCGGCAGATACCTAGCTGTAAATAGGTCGAGACGATAGTAAAGCCTATAACTGCCTATAAATGATGTTCTTTTTGTAGTTATTACAACATTTAAGAAGTCTTTGATTACGTTTCTGCTCATTTTTATTTCGGCCCTCTGAACACCTTCAGTAATACATTTTTAAACGCCACCACAGGATTTCCGTGGGACGAACTTAATCTTTTGTTAAAATGCTAGTTGATATTTAACGGTTATAACATGTAACACGTGTAAAATTGTTGAATTTGGCACATTTTTTGTACACATTTCTATTCATAGTATTTAACTAATCCTTTTTGGACAAATGGCATTGAGTGATTGCTGTCTGCCACGATGGAAAAAACCTTTCATGATAAAGATATCTTAAACTATACAGCTATTAAATTCTAGCCTGGATAAAACCATGTGTGAAGCTTTTATCGATATACTGATCTCCTATCAGTTGATCTAGTTAAGGATGTAGTTATCTTAGTCAATAATTCAAGACAAATTGTAATCCAGTTTTACGAGAGTCGAATGAAGTCAAAAATCGTCTTAATTACTATGGTAACCAGACGTTAAGCCGCGTGCCTAGCAAATGTTGACTAACTACTCAGCTTCCTCCCCAACTATCCCAATTAGTAAAATAGAATTCTGATTTGTTAAGTAACGCAAGGCTTCCAGTTTTCCCGCAAGTTTGTTTTATTTCGACTATACGTCAATCTTTATTGTTCGTGTAGTTCTGAGTTAATTGTTAGGTGGGCTGTGGGGAGTTTATTTCCAATCTGTCGTCAATTTGTTTTTTTTTCCTATACACTGTATTTTATTGTGACTAATAAGTATATATCCGCAGTCGTTTTATCATAACCTAAGATCCTAGAAGTACTCAACCTCAGTCAGCCCTCACCTCAACGACATTTATATCCAGCGCCATCCAGCCTATAAAGTTTGAAATCCAGGCTTACCTGAAGAATACTGGGAAACTTTCTATTATTCAAAACAAAACAAATTATAAGTTTCAGTTAACAGAACTTTTATGTATGAAAATAAGGTTTTTAAGATGATTGGAATGAAACATCTGTCGTATGGTTCTCACAAATGCGTCATTAACCATGAATTAAGCTTTTTTAATGTGCGGGGAAAAAACAGATGTAACGTAGTCTACATAGCCTGTGTAACATGAATTGTCCAAATCTGACGAGTAGACACCACGCCGCGGATATTGGTCAAAGTTCACACATCTAGTTATTATACATCTTTTATTATTGACTCCAAACATCACAGAGGAAAAGGTCAAGGCCGTTCGTGGAGGAATTAAGGCAAAGCCATATATATACTTTAACAATGAATTAGTTATTTCAATGGGTAATTTTGTTTATATGGGAAGTGAAGGTTTGTGAGGTGTATACCGCTGAAGTTATGTTCATACAGTTGGAGCGTATAAAAAGAATAGGGCAGTTAGCTTAATTGACTTGACCCTCACGTTGTTTTCTGCAGTAAACATATAGGGTAATGCAGTCATCAGATTGGGAACGAATCTTCATTATACAGTCTACCACATCAATAACAAATGTCATACTGTTGCCGATGCGTGGGAGGCTGGAGCTTTGAACTTATAATCTTTAAGGCATAAGATGGGTAAATATATTTTATATAAGACCGGTAAATAGATTTATAGGCTAACAGTCTTTATGGTATAAGCTCGGAAAATCGTCTATATCGTATAAGCCCGTAAAATAGTCTGGATGGTACATTAAGCCCAGTAAATATGCTTTGTGGTGCAAGCCCGGTAAACAGTTTTTATGGAATAAGCCCCGGAAAAGTCTTTATGGTATAATCAAGGGAAATAGTCTTGATGGTATAAACCCGGGAAATAATCTTTATTACTATCACTTAATGGAATAAGCCCCAGAAAAAGTATTTATTGCATAATCCTGGGAAATAGTCTTATGGTATAAGCTCCGGAAATAGTCTTTACGGTATAAGCACGGGAACAAGGGATTATGACATAAGCCTGGAAAATAGCTTTATGGTATACGCCCGTATAATAGTCTTTATGCTAAATTGAGCCCGGTAAATAGTGTTAATGGTACAGGTTCATGAAAAAGTCTTTTTTGTATAATCACAGGAAAAAATATGTTTGATATAATCCGGGGAAATAGTCTTTATGGTATAAGCCCGGGAAAAAGTATGTATGGTATAAGCCTGGGAAAGAGTCGTTATGGTAAATGTCCTTTATGTAAATGTACGCTTACATCTTTACCGTTCCTTGTCAGTTTGTCCGGAGGAAGAATACGCTGACATATTTACCGCCCCTTTGTCAGTCTGTTAGGAGGAAGCGATACGCTTACACCTCTCCGTTTCCTTTGTCAGTCCGTCAGAAGGGGGGAATAGCTTACACCTTTCCGCTCCCTTTTCCAGTCCATCAGGAGGAGGCAATACGCTTATACCTTTCCGTTCCCTTTGTCAGTCCGTCAGGGTGGGGCAATACACTTACACCTGTCCGTTTCCTTTGTCTGGTCGTCAGGAGGAGACAATACGCTTACACCTTTCCGTTTCCTTTATCTGGTCATCAGGAGGAGGTAATACGCTTACGCATTTCCGTTCCCTTTGTCTGGTCATCAAGAGGAGGTAATGCGCTTACACCTTTCCGTTTCCTTTGCCAGTCCGTCAGGAGGAGGCAATACGCTTACACCTTTCCGTTCCCTTTGTTTGGTCGTCAGGAGAAGGCAATAGCTTACACCTTTCCGTTTTTCTTTTGTCAGTCCGTCAGGAGGAGGGAATACGCTTACACCTTTCCGTTCCCTTTGCCTGGTTGTCAGGAGGAGGCAATACGCTTACACCTTTCCGTTCGCTTTGTCTGGTTGTCAGGAGGAGGCAATACGCTTACATCTTTCCGTCTTCTTTGTCTGGTCGCCAGGGTGAGGCAATACGCTTACATCTTATAACCGTCAGTGTGTCTGGTCATCAGGAGGAGGTAATACGCTTACATCTTTACCATCCCTCTGTCAGTCCGTCAGGAGGGGGCAATACGATTGCACATTTACCGTCCCTTTGTCTGGTTGTCAGGAGGAGGCAATACGCTGGCACCTTTCCGCTCCCTTTGTCTGGTCGTCAGGAGGAGGCAATGCGCTTACATTTTAACCGTCCCTCTTTAGTCCGTCAGGAGGAGCCAATATGCTTAAATGCCAGTCTTCCGTATATCTCGCCGTCCGGACAATACGTTTACATATTGGTCGTCCGTAAGTCTGTCCGCAAGGAGGAGGCAATACGCTTAGATCTAAATCGTCCAGCTGTCTCTCCTTCAAGAGAACGCAATACGATTATGTTTTAACCTTGTCTCTGTCCGTCCTCTAAAAGAAGTTGTACGCTTCTACCTTAACTATCTCTAAGTGCGTCCGTCATTAGGTGGCCACAAGCTCACATCTGAACCTTGCCTCTCTCTGTCCATGGGAGGAAGCAGTACGCTTATAACCTAACCGTCCCTATGTCAGTCATTCGGGAGATGAAAAACATAACTCCATCGCTTATGTAAAATAAAAAAGGCCAAGGGAACTTTTTTTGCATATGGAAAATAAGAATCCAACCAGCACAGCCTTTACTTGACGACGAAAAACGTTGGCTGTAGTAAATGTATTTTATCCCCTCTGCGTTTCACGGAGCATTCACTTTTTTGCTGGCTAAAAAACTTATAAATTAAGGGAACTCTGAAGAACGAAAGACTCATTTTAACTTTTATACTTCGTCGGTTATTATTGTCATCACCAGGAAAGCGACTTAATTTCCTAATGATGGCAAAATAAACCCCCGAAAAAATGAAATCAAAATGAGTCTTTCGTTCTTCAGAGAAACACAATTGTTATACTATGCTAAACTTATCAGTGGAAATCGCGGATTTAGGGAACTCTGACAGATAACTCTGGCTACCTACTGAATCGATTCAGCAACGACACCCAAAACATCGTTTACATGTGCACTCGATATTTGTAGTTTCCAATGAGAAAACATAGTCTCAGCATTTTTGGTTTATGGAGCTCTTTTGTACCTATGTGTAATAAAAGTTGTTTTAACATATGTACAATTATTTTTCACATATGTGAAATAGTTACGTTTTCTAATTCTTTTTACAAATGTTAAAAAAGATTTCAATTTTTTATTGAATTCATTTTAAAAAATTTTGTTTAACACGCGAATTCATTTTACACATATGTCATATAAAATGCAAAAACCTTACTTTTTCCCATGTGTGAAAAATAAATTAACATACACTAAGTGTTAAGGTTATACAGGCATTATTTATTTTCGATTTTGTTACAGAATCACATGAATGATATTTATACCCTATCAACTGTTCTACAATTATTTTTGTTGATGAGCGAACGTTTAGAAAATGCGACAAATCTACGTGACAATATGGAAAAACCAACATAACACCAACTGATGTCTTATTTGTGGATGGGATACATATAAAATCCGAATTCGGGTAATTTTAGAGTGTAGAGATCTAAAGGATGGAGATGCAGTTTCAAACAGCTCTTCTACGACAAATCTACTATAATTGCATATCATATACAAAAACAATTATTGACTTATTTAATTGTTAAACATGTATTTGGACCGAGTGTCTGTAATAAATATATATATAATTCTATCCGTAATCGATTAGATAACCTCGTTAACCTTAAACGTCAGAAGCAAGTTGACGTCTTATAACGTATTGTAAACTATTGTAATTGTAACCAATGTTTGACAGATAAATACAACAGCATTTTATTGGACAGGCCAGCTGGTATGCGAGACGCACTTTATAATATAGATTTGTTAACAATTCCACCATTACATAAAATGTAAATGTTAATCATTTAATTATGTTATTCAAACGGAAAAAATCTATTTTATCCAATTATCCTAGGTTTTTCTTGTGCAAATATCTTAAGGCGACGTTCACAGAGAGTTTGAAATATTTTTTCGACATTAGAAATTGACTTCATTGAGTTGCTTTTGCAAGATTAAAAACAATTTAACACCGGCTGCTGCTTGAAACTGTCCGCCACAGCCAAGTCTGTTGTTCACAGGAAGGAAGCACTTTTAAATAATGTTCTTTATGTGTACACTGTTGAAGACAAATAATAATACGTTGTTGTTGTTGTATGTCCATTATGTGATGTTGTATCTAACAGATTTATTAAGTTAGGCGTACATATGTTGTAACGCGACACTAATATACGTAAATATACTCATTTTAGGTAAACTATATATTAAAGCCATAGCCAGAACACTGAATGTTGTTAACGTCAATGAGGCCAATTCAAACCTTATTCTAATGTGAGAACTTTAACCAAGGTTGTGTTGATAACACCATCTGTTCTTATTATCATAGGACTTTTCCACACTATGTCGCCAGCACATGTATACCCAATAATCGCTCATTAAAATTGAATACCCCTTCTTCACTTTCATAAATGAAGCACAGTTGCCTTCAACAAGTCCTTTATCGTATCAAACCTGTAATGTACAAGTTTAGCCTGTTAACGTTCATTAACGGACTAATGCTTCCACGTTGTAACCATCTTGCTAGTCCCTGCCAAGGTACCGAAGCTGGAATTGTCAACACATTTATTAAGCCTTTATAGAGCGCAGCTTTGTCACTGATGCGAACAGACAACCGGAAAGAAGCCTAACACTGCGGAACTGATTCATGCTCTAAGGATGCGAACAGAACCCGTCCTGAGCGTCTATGGAAAGGATTCTACGGGTAAGAATGATTCCTCTGTCAATAAAATATGGAGCCGGGTTTAATGTTTTCCACCAACTAAATATATTGAGTAATTTTCTGAACTGCTAGATACTAGTCAAACAAAATCATGATGCAGATCTTCTATGTGAAACCGACAGTCTTGTGAAAAAGAATCGACCTAAACAATGTCCAAAATATTATAAACCTGCAAAGTTAAGCAAAATTCTGCACAATGCTCTTATGAAACATCCATCCAAATCTAATTTGCTGAAGACGGAAAATCTTCCCTAGACCATTTAGGACTTTCATATGTCTGGGATAGCCAGTCATTCCCTTACAGAAAATGTCTACTAAGTATTACCCAACAAGGACTTAATGATCAGTCCATATAGAGATGAACTGCAGAAATGTTAAACTCTCTGAAAAGTCGTTTCTACCAGCAAATCAAATCTAGATTCGAATGGGAAAATACCTGTATGTTTTACCTGATTCTCTTTTCCATGTTTTACTGCGTTTTAGGACCTAAAATCAGTATTTCCCTTTAGAAACTGGTCGATAATCTAATGTCCCACTAGACCAGAGCATATGCGAAAAATGCGAAAACGGAGTAGACGACGAAGGTTACCGTATGTTTGACTGTCATTTTTGTTAAATGAATGAATACCAGATTACTTTATTAAAGCAATATGTCCAAAAACGCTAATTATATATGGCGTTTGTTAATTTATTGCCAGTTAGTGCTAGGTTAATTTTCTTGCCTTGCGCTCTAAAAGATATGTATATGTTTTTTGTCGTGTTAAACCATTCTCCATGCCCTGTACATGGCCTGATGTTAATAAATAATTGAATTGAAATGAATTGCAGATGTTCTTCGGAGAAGAAATGAACCCCCCAAAAATAAGGCGAAAAATCTTTACAGCATATAATTACACTAAGCTTCTTGGAATTTGAATCTGAACACAACAATGTGCTGGGGTCAAGGAGTTCACGGATTACCTCCAGAGTTCGAATCCCGGTGGAGGCAAGTCAATTTGTTTTTCTCTATACTACATATATTGAACAGCACACGCCGTGCAGTAGAGCAATCGCGAATTGGTTTTTCAATCAACGTAGAAGCAGAATCTGTAAAGGGTAAAAGTCAACTCATTTAAACATTGCAGGACAGACACCTTTTGAACGGGAAGGGAGGGACAGATTACGCTGAAACGGAGAATAAGACCCGCTACAGGTATGCTTACTGGTAAACTCTAGCCAGCGTTTGTAATTTGACAAGATATTTACAAAATGGATCGGCAATTCATCACAAGTTAAAGTCTTGATAATTTCCTTTGCCTCAAAATAGGAAAAAAAAAAGTTTCAAATTACATAAACTTAAACAGATAAATAGTACGATAGTAAATAGATGAATTCGATAATTCTAATTTTGTGTTTCATTTTCTTTGAGCACATTATAAAAGCATTGCCAATGGGCTGGAGATTAATACGTTTATCAGAGTAAACTAGCCCCCCCTCCCGTCCCCCTGTGTTTCTCTTGTAGAAGTAAATGTTTCTTTTGTAGGCAGACAAAGCAGTCAACTCAAATCGTTGTAAAAAACAATTGTACCACGTGATGAAACAATAATTCAAAGGATATACTTTAGAGTTATTACATTCTGAGATTGCAATCAGACAATTAGATCACTGTATTCCATGTGAAAGAAGGAAACTTTAATTGTTTGTAAAACACGCTTCCCAAAAATATGGCTGTTTGTAAGAATGGTATGGAGTGCTTAACGTGTGCTACATAATAATGCTCTATATTAAACCCATACCTGTGAGTCAATGGTTAATACAATCTCAGGAGACGGATATCAGTTTAAATTTGCAACTCGAGATTTGAATAGTCCTATTAGGTATCGTGACATATGAATCAATGAGGGAATAACGTAAGGTGTGACAAAGTAATATAAACTTAGCTAAGCTTTTGTGTGGTCTGTATCTTATATCCAGAAAGCAACTACTTGTGTCATAGGTATAAATAAGAGGCCGCATTTCCTTAAATCAAGATAGACGTTCACTAAAGTAAGCAAACCCGACTATAAATTAGACTGTAATGAGTGTAAACCGTACAGCTCAACTTAATACTGTACCTTTGTTAAATATTAAACCAATATTGATTTTCTCCGGACCTTAATTTGATCAGGACATTCATCAAGGAAAGGTCAAAGGTTGGTACTCATGTGTCAGTGTAGCAACATAAACAAGGGCGTAGAGAAAGTGTGAAAATGTACGAATGGGTACAAATTTAAAATGGCAGTAGGGTATAGTATTTTGTGAGCAAAGTCTTACTTCATCGTCAACGGTCCACCTGGATGGCCACTTATCATCGATAACGTCTAAATGTGACTGGTCCGAACCTTGTACATTATCATTATAAAAGAAACTATAGACATTCTTGTAACTCATTGCGGTATATAAACATTTGTATATTTGTATATTATATATCTATAGAAAACAGCCTTACCATATAGATACGAACAGACCAACGGAAAAATGCTCAGCATGGTGAAATGGATGCATGCTCGTCAAATAAACGATGCTATAGCAGCCACAAAGCTTACATGGCTTATTGTTCTACAAGTAAAATACACAGCCTGCTTTAATAATTCTCTCCAGGTTATATAAATATGTAATTTAGAGAACAAGAACGAAAATCCATGTATTCTCAGAATGATTTGACCGAAACAATGCCCAAGACGACTGTCTTTCAAGGGAAAATAAAAACACAAAAATTTGTCTCGAGTCTGGGTTGGCAGGATATAGTCTGTTTTAATACACATCGGTGAAGGTTTAATGCGTTGAAATATCTAGGGTTTCTGTATAATAACATATGTGTTGAGACCTCTGTGGCAGAGTATCCTTTAGTGTTGGCTCCAAATAGCCTACCTCTGATATAGATATTAATATTTTTATAGAGAAAAACAAAACAAGCTATGTGCTATTTAGACAGACATTCTAATTGAAAAACCAAACCTGGCATGAACCAAACATCAGAAACTTCAACGATCATTAGGATGGTGAAATGATTTCAGAAACTTAATCTAAAAACGAATAAGCCTCTCGAACAATTGTGTAATAACGTCTGTTTTTATCCAGATCTTTCTTAGGGCGCAATTAGATGGGTCGAGAAAACAAACTAGTGGCTTTGACAGCACATTTTTTCCCGTCGTTGAAATACTGCCCAGTTCCACACCAAGTCATAAAGTGGTTCGTTTGTCTGATTGTTTGATTGAGGTTGAAGGCAATACTTAAAGATAAACCACCTTAACACCACTGGCAGCAAACAGAAACAAGACATGGCAAAAATAAGGACAACCACGTCATAAACGGGTCGGCTTCATGCTGCCTCTCGAAAGCTGACAGAGTCCACGGCCCTGGCTTAGTGGTAGCGAGTGCGCCTGCTAATCCTACTCAGATGCACTGTTCACGGGATCGAGTCCCCTTGTCAACCTTCCTGTACATGTTTGAGTCACAAGATGTGGCTCCGGCAAACGGGGTGGTGTTTTTTATGTGGTTTCTTCCCGGATTTTCACCTTAATAAGGCTGTGTACAGTGTGAATTAGACATACAAGTGAAATACCCTTGAGTATGATGTTTAACCCCAATCAAACAGACAAACAATGAAAGCTGAGATTAGAGGGTTTTAATAAAATTATAGAAAGAAAATCCTGTGCAACGGGATTGGAACATAATTTCAAGAATTGAGTACTTGTTAATGACACTTAATATGTATGCACTTATCGAATCGACCGTGAATCAAAATACCTTTATAATAGTAAAAAAATTGAATCGTTGACATATAAAATGAGCTAGCAGTAGCAGATAAAGAGCAGTTTTGTCAATCTGCGACTACACTATGCTGAGCTTGTGTTACACGCTAAGTAAAGTTCTTATTCCTGTCAATACCTATAAAGATCAATATTGATAATACTTTCACGAGATGTTTATTGATTGACCTTTACAACTCGAGATTTGAACGTGAAATATTAATCACTTGATCTATGAAGGGTTATCGTACGCTAAGATAAGGGAACATGAACGTTGGTCAGTTGGAATCATTACATTATGGTTTGTAAGAAAGATTGAACACTGCATCCGTTCAAGGTGTAGCTGTCAATACTAAGTGTGTTTGAACCACTTAATAGCAGTATAACAAATACGATGCAGCCGAGACTGAAAACGCCAAGTATAAGCCTACTATTATGTTGTTCCCACGGCTGAAGATTATTGAATTTGTGTTGCCTCCTACAGTGCTCTAAGACATTTTATCTACGTTATTCTTTATTTGATAAAATAATTCACGGTTTATTGACCGACACTTATATCCATTGCAGAGCAGTCAGTGGTCTATATCCGAAGCGTTGTGAATCTTCTCGATTAGAAGTCCGGTCTACATCCGAAGCGTTGTGAATCTTCTCGATTAGAAGTTCGGTCTACATCCGAAGCGTTGTGAATCTTCTCCATTAGAAGTTCGGTCTACATCCGAAGCCTTGTGAATCTTCTCGATTAGAAGTCCGGTCTACATCCGAAGCGTTGTGAATCTTCTCGATTAGAAGTCCGGTCTACATCCGAAGCGTTGTGAATCTTCTCGATTACAAGTCCTGTTTACATCCAAAGCGTTGTGAATCTTCTCGACGAGAAATCCGGTCTACATCTGATGCGTTGTGAATCTTCTCGACGAGAAGTCCGGTCTACATCCGAAGCGTTGTGAATCTTTTCGGTTAGAAGTCCAGTCTACATCCGAAGCGATGTGAATCTTCTAGACGAGAAGTTGGGTCTAGACCCGAAGCGATGTGAATCTTCTAGACGAGAAGTCCGGTCTACATCCGAAGGGTTGTGAATCTTCTAGACGAGAAGTTCGGTCTACATCCGAAGCGTTGTGAATCTTCTCGACGAGAAGTCCGGTCTACATCCGAAGCGTTGTGAATCTTCTCGACGAGAAGTCCGGTCTACATCCGAAGCGTTGTGAATCTTCTCGGTTAGAAGTCCGGTCTACATCCGAAGCGTTGTGAATCTTCTTGACGAGAAGTCCGGTCTACATCCAAAGCCTTGTGAATCTTCTCGACGAGAAGTCCGGTCTACATTCAAAGCGTTGTGAATCTTCTCGGTTAGAAGTCCGGTCTACATCCGATGCGATGTGAATCTTCTAGACGAGAAGTCGAGTCTACACCCGAAGCGATGTGAATCTTCTAGAACAGAAGTCCGGTCTACAACCGAAGCGTTGTGAATCTTCTAGACATGAAGTCCGGTCTTCATCCGAAGCGTTGTGAATCTTCTCGACGAGAAGTTCGGTCTACATCCGAAGCGTTGTGAATATTCTAGACGAGAAGTCCGGTCTACGTCCGAAGCGTTGTGAATCTTCTCGACGAGAAGTCCGGTCTACGTCCGAAGCATTGTGAATCTTCTCGACGAGAAGTCCGGTCTACATCCGAAGCGTTGTGAATCTTCTAGACGAGAAGTCCGGTCTACATCGGAAGCGTTGTGAATGTTCTCGACGAGAAGTTCGGTTTATATTAGAGGCCTGAATCTAATTGGCGATTAATTCTCTGTCTAAGGGCGGTTCGTTTGAAGATTAACAATGCCGTCTTTACTTGGCACTGGAGGATAATGAACTTTCCAACATAATGGACACGCTCTGCATCTTGGTTGTGCTTGTGTCACTTGTTGTTGGAAAACACCCTCGGCATATACATGTTAGTGAAATACCCTCAAGCACGGCCTAAAACACCAATCAATCAATCAATCAATCAATCAATCAATCAATCAATCAATCAATCAATCAATCAATCAATCAATC
>JARFOD010111884.1:0-15356 GCA_031763545.1 Mopalia muscosa
ACGGGATGCAACCTACGGCCAACAGGTTGCCTCTTTTCTCGCCTCTTACGATTGACTGAGGAAGCCGGGGGAGTATTATTCTACAGGGCCTGCTGGTGTTAAACGGCCCACCCGCTCCCCCACGGGGGACAAGGTCTCGAAGCCATACGAAAGGGAGATGTGGGTTATTGTGCAGTAATCAAAGATACACAGCGGATAAAATTACACTTTGCTCAGCAAACGTAACAGCCTAGGTCATTATTGACTACCTGAAGAAGCCTTTGATTTTAGTGTACCAAGTGTCAAGCTGACAGACTTACTGTCTTTACAGGAAGCTTAAGAAGCGGTTTTGTTATTCTACCGAGAATACAACGAGATTCCATTGTGTGCCCATTCAGTTAAACATTAAGAACTATTTCGTGATCACTTAACCGCTTTTAACATTTGCCTTTATGTTATGTAACAACGGAAATATTTAACATCAGGATTTACAAAAGTCGACCAGAAAGCCGTCAGAATTGAAGCAATGTCCCGAAGTTTATTCTAACGACATTAAAATTAAAGAATTGATTTTCATTCCGTTTGACCTTCAATTGGTTGCGTGTTTCCTTCGACAGATGTCATTGCTAATGGTTTGCGTGATAATACCATGAAGAACCAAATGGAATGAAAACTCATGCACAGTTGGCTCTATCCGGTTTTTTGTATAATTATTTACACATAAACGTATTTGATATCTCGTCAAGGTTTCTCGAATGGAAACACCTTTAGTCATATATAAAGTCTGTAACTAATATTGTTCTGTAATTTAGCAGCACAATTCAAGCAAGGGATACTACATTCCATAAGAAATAAAGAAACAAATACTGCCTCCGATCTATAATATATGATGCATACCAGTAAGCACTAAGACATGAAACTAAAAACAATCTTTTCGAGCACATATGTTTCTGGACAGCATCTCATAACGGTGAAATGTTGATGGAACGTACATACGAATTGTATCATTTCCGACTAATTTTCAGGCGGTCGAAGTGCCTTGATTATCCATTGAATGTATATCACTTTAGTCTCCATGGTATAGAATCGTTAAACCTTTTGATCCGTTCTACTAGAAGGAACCAGTCATGAGTGTCAATCACTAGGAAGTTTGGGTTTCCTTGGAGCTGGGATGTTTTTGTTTGGCTGGGAAAATCACTTCGTCTGGAGGGATTTAGTCAAAGGCAACACGAAATCAAGACGTCTGATCAATTTATACAGGGCACCAACATTCATTCTTTCTTAGCACACGTCATGAATCACAGGTTTTGACAGAGATTGGATAGTTTATCATTGTCTCGGGACCCCCAGCTTGATGGGCAGCAGCGAGATCAAAGCGGTATTTTACATTGTCCGATTCGACAAGTGTTCGTGATCAACCACAGATCAAGTAGATATATCAATTAAGCATGTATGTAATAAAAACAATTCTTCAAAATAATATAAACTATACATATATAAAATAAATAAATAAAAGTGTTTCGATAGTCAACAAAATATTTGAAGAGGAGGAATCGAATATTCATGTATTTTCAAATTGCTCAGGAAGTAATAACAACAGTAAACGGTACACATTAGCATCTTTTAAGAATAGTCATCGGTTATATATTATAAAAAATACAGTAAAAATTCAGGAATAATTCTGTTGTATTGATCGTTTCCGTTCTCCAAGCCGTCAAATATCTATAAAATATATAGTGTGTTACACTGGGATTCAAAACAATAACGTAGTGTGTCACCTTATTACCAGGTATCGAAAAATAAAGTAACCAGTTTATATCGATTTAATTTGTTACAATTACGTGTTTGACCGAACGACTTGTTGGTCAATACATTGTAGTTTTAATAACAGCAGGTACTGATAAGTTTTCTATGAAATTGACTAATCATCAAAATCAGGGGACAGCCTAATTAAAAGAAAAAAAATCCGGACATAAGAACTATTATAATACAATTGAAAACTTGTTATATCTGCCGAAACTACGTCATAATATTGAAAACGTTTTGTTAATCTTAAAACCACATCATCATAAATGCCGAGTGTCAGGTGTGCACACCTCCCGCGGTTTACTTTAAAGATCACTGATGTAAAGTAGATGGTATCGACTGCTACACTTGACACCGGAGCAGAACATCCAATATGATGAAACATTAGTCAGCTCTAAGCAACGGAGATGGGAATCAATCGACTCAGGTGTCTCGCTGCTAACGTAGTGATGCTTCAACCAGAAGCGCTGTTTTGAGTGAACTGTTTTCTTTCAATTATTTCTCAGAGCTACAATTTTTCCGGTAAAGCAAAAACAGTTAATGTAAATATTAGCCAATTACGTTACTCTTAAACGGGCTTCTGTCAGATCTTTCCTCTTGATAAAGGTGGGAAGCGAGAACAAGCTATTGATTTCTGCAGACTCCAGGATATAGGACGCTCTAGCCTTGATAGCATTACTTAATGTCGATATGACGAGTGGAGTGGATTTCATTTTGATCGATCTTTAGATCATTTAAAAGGTTTTCCATTGACAAGATAATATTTGTAGCCTGGGGAATAATACATATCGAGATTAATCCACATTAAAGTTTAAGTTACAAACTTTATTACATTTATACCAATTCAAATGATTTTAATTGTACCCTTAAAAAATATTCTGTTATTAAATTTAGGGTTATCCTATTTGAGTATGTGTCGCAAGTAGCACATAAATTATACCGAAGACATGTAAACGTCATACATATACCGTGTTTATTGTAGGACGTGTCTGGATACGAACAGACGTACATGCCAACATTTTTTAAGGCCTCAAATATATCGTCCTAATATGCTTAATTAATTTGGTCACCAAATTTCATGTATTTAACAGGTTAGTTTTTTTACTGTGAATTCCACATTTACAGCCATGGTACCTATACATATCGTCGCATCAGAAACGCCAACGAGTGGTTTCCAACAGAACGGCGAAGAAAACCGAATAGCTATATTATGAATCTCTGACTTTCTAACAACAACACAATAGGAGTATATCTGAAATGTTAATTATCAGGGTGAAGTGAGTAGTTCGTTTGTTTTAATTACAACTTTGTGTTTGATGGAGCATAAAGGTCAGTCCGAACTTTATAGTTATCGACTTTCCCTTTTCTGGTTTAAAGCAATCTCTTCGTTTGTTCTCCCTGTACCATCTCAATGGTGTTATAAATTAAGCCGTCCTTGTGTGTGTCAATTAACAGTCGCGCCGGGACAAGAGCTCTTGTGTTTCCTTACATGAAATCAAGCCAACTGGTTAATGAGCACTGACATTCGGTCTCCTAATGAAACTCTCTCGCTTCATGCCCTCGCGTACCCTGCCTTCCACTTCTGTCAGTCTGTGGGTAATTTATCCTTGTGCCATGAGAATAGCATTTTCCGAGCTCGAACAAAACAAAAAAACAAACAATTTTGCTTAAAATAATGTGGATGGAATTTGACAGCCTACAGGTTATCGATACGTTCTGTGACTATTTCTACCTCGAAACCACTATGACGAAATAGGCTAATGAGATTTTTACTAAATTCAGCCCCGCGGGGGAGTGGGTGGGCCGTTTAACAGCAGCAGAATACTCCCCCCGGCTTCCTCAGTTGATGGTAAGTGGCGAGAAAAGAAGCAACCCGTTGGCCGTGGGTCGCGTCCGGTGTTAGAGAATGAGATCCTGGTGACTGAGGGGCAATCTGGCGGGCAAATGGGTGCCACATAGCCATGTCCCTCCATGTTGCTCAATATTCCCCTAGACGGGTGGTCAATCGGTTGGTCACGTCGAGTCCTGCAATGATCAATTATCAATTCCATCGTAATTAATTAAATAAAAGCTGAACGAAAGTAAAAATGGGAGTTCGGCTTGGCCTTTGTTAAGTGCGGACGTGTTTCTCTGGAGGTGCTCTACAAGCTGTGTTGTTGTTGCGCTTGTGCTGTAATTCTTCAGTGAAACTGACAGCGATCATCTGAGACAGTGTCGGGGAGAGGGGACGGGTGCTCTCCGTCACCTGGCCGGACAGTATGTCGCGCCCTGTGCATTACTATCCAGGCAGAAAGGTAGACAAAACTTTGTCAGTATGTTTGACACCGAGATCCTCGGATGCTTTTCACAATACTTTTCAGAGGAATTTCATAGAATATTTGGCCGAAGTGATAGATGTGAAAAAGGATTTGGTGTGCTTTCAAAAGCATTACTATAAGCGATGTTTTGTTGTGCGTGTGTCTAACCTTGCTGCTCACCAGGCTTTGGTATCTAAGGAATGTTTACAAACGTCATTTGGAGTGTGGGATATTTCGCCTGCGGATGCATTCTTTATGAGTGTAACTGTACATTGGGCCCCTGACGAAATGCCGGACGATATTATTACTGATGCCCTGAAGCCTTATGGTGTTTGTGTTGGGGTGCAGAAACCAAAGTTTGCGGACAGTGGATATTCATATGTTAGGACGGGCATTCGTGTGTTTCGCTTTAAATGTCATAAAACCAGGTATGTTCCTAACTTTATCAATTTTGACGGAGATGTTATAATGTTTACATTCCCTGGTCAAGTGTCAGAGTGTAGGCGTTGTTCTCAAGTCGGGCACAAAGCCCCAGCGTGTCATTCCATTTACTGTGACAATTGTTCGGGTTTTTCTCCTCATGAAAATCCGCATAACAGTGATAATTGTTCAGAGCCATGTAGGATATGCTTATCTAGGGAACACAATTGTAGCGATTGTTGTAGCAGGGTCTCCAGCTATGCTCATCGTGTAAAGGCTGGGGTTTTCCCGAGTACCGATAGACAGGCAAACGAAGCTATTCAGAGCCGCGGCAGGGGTGTGTTGTCGGACAATGGCAGCGATATTGATATCGAGAGGGTTTCCGTGGAAGAGTCAGAGGGGGAGATTGCGTGTACAAACGCAGACGAGGAACAGCCTGTCAGGGCAAGCTTACCAGTGTTAGAAGAGCAGGTCACGGTTGATCAGACATCAGAAGTGCCTGCTAGCAGTATGCTGGTCACGGTTGATCAGACATCAGAAGTGCCTGCTAGCAGTATATGGGATATACCGATGGATGAAACGGCCTGTACTAAGCGGAGCCAGGACGACAAACACATACATGTGAGTGATTTCGATGAGGGTGTATCTCAGAAAGAAAAAGATGATGTAACACAGAAGAAATTGAAATTAGGTCAGCCTGAAAATGACAACATAAGCGATATTAGTAAAGATCAATTCGCGAGTTTTTCTCCATTGCCCAGTGAGGAAATAGACCCTGTTGTGTCAGCTTATCGAAAAAAAACTTCGACTGCTAAGAAACTCCGGAAAGGCCGGAGACCGTATTATTCTCAGTAACTTTCATTTTCGCTTTTAGGTATTTATATTTATTTCTCCTCATGTCTGCTATTAAGTTTGCTACTTTAAACGTTAATGGTTTGAGGAATGATTTAAAGAAAGTTCAGTTAAAGCAATTAGTATTTGACAATGATTTAGATATTTTGTTTGTACAAGAGACTCATTTTAACCAAAAGTCTGACTGTTTTGTTGATGTCCCGGGTGACCGCTTTTGGGCGCTTGGGACAAACAGAAGCTGTGGGGTGGGCATAATTATACGCTATTCTGTCAAATGCGAAGTTCGTCAAATAACAAGGTGTCCTTATGGGCGTTATATTGTAGTTTCTGCTGTCATTGAGAATGTTGCTGTTAAACTCGTTTGTGTTTATGCACCAAATAATCCAACTGAACGCAAAAGCTTCATAAAAAAACTAGACAAACATATTTCTGGGAGTGATTCAATTATATTGGGCGGGGATTTCAATTTTGTTGAAAATTGTCAATTAGATAAACTGGGTGGAAACCCATTAGGTGGATCAGAAGGGAAGAAAGAAATGCAAACATTAAAATCTGATTTTAATATTGTGGATGTATTTAGATCATTTCATCCCAATTCATCACTATATACATGGTCCAGTATTGGAGTAGCTTCCCGCTTAGACAGGTTTTATGTTTCGAAACTTCTACAGAAGTCTGTAAGTGACACCAATATTTTTCCAATAGCCTTTTCAGATCACTCATGTGCCTTTGTTACTGTAGCTTTTTCTGATGTTATTTCATGGGGGCCCACATATTGGAAATGTAATGTATCTCATTTAGACGATTGTGAAGTATTAACAATAATTTCCAATATTCACTCAGACTTTTTTACTGATTGTGATGGGATAAGCATTATCAATAAATGGGAGTCTTTCAAAGCAGCCTGTAAACAAGAATTAAGAAACTTTTCCATCTGTAAGGTAAAGGAAAGTAGAGCAAAGCTCAATACTTTTCATAATTATTTAAAACTTTTGTGTGCTGATCCAGTGGGCAATTCTGATGAAATTAAGCAGACAAACGAAGCTATTAATGCCATCCAATCTGATAATAATAAAGGGTCCATGATAAGATCAAAGATAAAGGATTTCGAACAATCTGAGAAGCCAACAAGACACTTTCTAAGAAATGAAGCAAATAGAGGGAGGAAAAAACTTATATGTAAGCTTAATTGTCATCGCAATCCCTCTGTTTCACATACTGATCAACCTTCTATTGAAAACTGTATTGCTGACTATTATAAGCAACTTTATACTGCAGATAATACTGACCCACTAATACAACAGGAGTTCATATCTAGACTGCCAGTTTTAGACCAGAATATGTGTGAGCAATGTGAAGGTGAATTAACAAAAGATGAACTGTTTAATGCTCTCAAAACTATGCCAAATTTTAAAACACAGGGCAGTGACGGTTTACCAGCCGAATTTTATAAAACATTTTGGCATGTTTTGGGGGATACATTTACCTCAGTTGTAAAGGAATGTTTTAATATGGAATCTTTATCACAGAGTCAAAGAAATAGCTATGTAACACTTTTATGTAAAGATCCAACTAATAGTGATAACATTAATAACTGGAGGCCTATAAGTCTTCTAAATGTTGACTACAAAATAATTTCTAAGGCTCTATGTAACAGATTAAAGAAAGTCGTTGACATTATTATTGACCAGGACCAAACTTGTGGTGTACCTGGTAGGTCAATTTTTGACAATTTACATCTGTTAAGGAATGCCTTTGATTATGTTGAACAGAAAGATTTTGACCTTTGTTTTTTAAATTTGGACCAGGAAAAAGCTTTTGATAGAGTGAGCTGGGATTTTTTATTTAAGTGCTTACAACAATATAATTTTGGTTCAGACTTCTGTAAATGGATTAAGTTGCTGTATTCAAACATTTCTGGTAATATTATTGTTAATGGCCACATATCTAAACAGTTTAATTTATCAAGAGGCGTTAGACAAGGCTGCGCAGCCTCGCCATTATTGTACATCCTAACCTTGGAACCATTTTTGGAGGCTATAAGGCAATCAGCTGATGTGATAGGGCTTTGTTTACCAGGTAGCAATATTGAGGCAAAAGTGTCTGGGTATGCAGATGATGTAACCGTTTTTGCATCTAATTGTAAATCTGTAGATACTGTGCTCCAGATATCTGACCGTTTTCAACAGGCATCTGGTGCAAAACTGAATATTAGAAAAACATCTGTATTGCCAATTAGGAATTTTGAAACAGCAAATAATGTGGTTTCCTCGGCAAAAATATGTGGGATTTTCTTTGGTGAAAAGAGCACGGATCAAAATTGTGCACATGTAATTAATAAAGTGAATAAATCATTATCATCATGGTCAGGGCCTTTTTTAACAATGAGGGGCAAATCTATTTTAATTAACACTGTGGCCTTAGCTATGTTATGGTTCACAGCACAGTGTGCCTTTTTACCACAAAAATTCTTCAAACAGTGTAATTCCAAGATTTTTTCTTTTCTATGGGATGGTAAACCTGAGGGTATTAAGAGAAATGTTTTGTTTAATCATTTTAGGGCAGGTGGTTTAAATATACAGAACATTGAATGTAAAAGTAAGGGTTTTTATATAAAACATGTTTTAAGTTTGATCAATGGTACTACTGCAAAATGGAAATATTTTTTTATCTACTGGTTAGGCTTAACTCTGAAGAATGTTAAACCTGAGTTTGCCAAATGCAATATTCCACACTGCTCTCAATTACCTTTGTATTACAAATGTGTCGTTAATGCTTGGAAGGAATTTTACCCCAACTTTAGCCAGTCATCTAATGTGGTAAATAGGAAACAAATATATTTATTGTTTTTAAATAATGTACTGGGAAGCCCTAGAGCTGTCTTGAGCAGTCCTAATTTGCCCTGGAAAACTATATGGCTGAGTGTTTTCAACAATTTCCTTGAACACAATCTTGTGAACTTTTCTTTTATATTAGTCCATGACATTTTGCCTCTGAAAGAAAGACTATTGAGAAGGAATATAGTAACTGATGATTTTTGTGAATTTTGTTCTGGGTCTGAAACCAGGAACCATTTGTTTGTTGACTGTAATTTTGTTAAACAAGTTTTCAGTAATTTTACAAATATATTTTTAAGTTATGCTTCTTATGTACCAAATTTCAACCCAGATGAACTTATTTACAAATGTTTTGCAAATACTTTTTTGTCAGCATCAGAAAAGAGCATGTATTGTTATCTTATTTGTATCATTCAATTCTCGGTTTGGTGTCATAGAAATGAAATTGTTTTTCAGAAAAAGATTAAATCATTATCAACAGTGGTTAATACAATTAATAGCAAATTGAAGTTACGAATACAATTAGATTTTTATCGTTTGAACGAGAGGGAGTTTAAGGATATATGGACTAAAAATCGGGCCATGTGCAGTTTGAGAAATGGTCAAATTAATTTCCTATTCTAATTAACAGATTAAATAGACTTTATTGGTCAACAAATGCTGTATTTATTTGGTATTTTTTAAAGTGTATATAGTTCTAGTCCCAATCTTATGATTAACATGTTTATGTTGAAACTGTGTAATATATTCTGGGAATAAACTTTTACATTTAAAAAAAAAAAGACATACTTCACAATTGTTTTGTCGAGTTTGATGACAGCACTTGTTGTATCGCGGATAGCAATATAAGGAAGGTCCTAGACACGTCAGATATTATCAAGACTTTCGCGTACAGACTGAATTCGGCAACCTAAACGACAGAGGAGCTGATTGGCCATGCTGTTGACGGATCCAGAGATGGGAAACTCGACGGAAGGCTGAAGAATAGCATATATATGTCAGCGACGGTCAATGACATTATGACGGTACAGTTCCTTGTACAATACCTGGTTTTTATTTTTTTCACATGACACCAACATTGAAACAACGACAGCGGATCGACGAATAATCATAATTGATAAGATATTAGCTGAAATCGAATAAGAAAAACTCGTGGTGGTATATTGGCCGCAAATGACCCAGCTTTGACCACATACGTTCCTATATGTTTAACATGCCACTCTGATAGGGTTATTGTGCTGCCTCGTACCGTGACCGCGCGCCTAGCTGTGAGGAATACTTTTGTTTTCTATTTTTAGAGTAGCTCTTCTGTGTTGAAGGTGGTTTTTGCGCTTTATCAGTTTTCCCTTGTCGACAAATCTACACGTATTTTGGTCAACCTTCACCCGTTTTAGAACCTTGTTGGATCAACCTCGGCAAACCATAGTGTGAGTGTACTGTATATAAGTTGATTGCTTATCGTAATTTGTAGTGTAGCGATATTTCACATCTGAAACTCTAAAATTATGGTCTTTGTGGCAAGTAATTATGTCTAATACAACATATGACACTGATGAATATTCATTAATCGTGATGCTATGAACAACCATGCTCTGAGGACGTGTTCTATTTGACTTTGGTTATCTTTTGGTAATCATTGTGCTAATATTCCAGAGACTTTCTAGTCGTTTTTTATGATTCTCGTTAAATCTTTTCTTTATTCTTGTGTTTTCATTCGTTTCAGTCATTTACCCTTGAGGTATGTCCATCAAGTAAATAAAAGTTGGAAACAATACAATCTCTGTTTACTTACGAGGGCATGCTGGTTAACTAACTGATGAGTCCCCTCTCGCTCACAGGGGTAAGGCAGTAGAGTAAATGAACTACGACCTGCACAAGCCAGACTGATCAACGGCTAACATAATCTCCGTCTACTAGAACAGCCCGACACTCGCCTTCATTCAACGACTCAGCGTCACCACAGCTGATTCTTCCAGACACATGTTAAACAGACGTGTGGATTTATCACATAAAACCAGCATAGGAAAGTATACCACTATGGCTGAAAACGAAACTTAACCCTGGGGAAAAGAATAAGTACGTATAACCCCACTATATTTATACATACATATATGAACAGTGAACACCACATTATCCAGTAGTTGTGTCACACGATTGAACAAAAATAATGGAACCTGTAGAGGATCCAGAGGAAGTTACCTCACAATCTGAACGTCGTTTAAGAAAACTGACAGAAAGGGGAAAAAGTGTGTATGAACAATCAAAACTAGAAATTTGTGAACAACTTGAACAAACATGGATAAGTGTACAACAGTCTTTCTCTATTTGTGAAGAATGTCCAAATGACCTTATTAAATTACGACAAGCTGAAAAGAGCTTATCGTCGTCTTTCAACAAATATAGCCATGTGTCCAACCAATATCAGCTCTTCCTCACTAAAACAAATACTGGAGATAGCCTCACTGAACTTGAGCAGCACATAGGCATACATGAAAAGCACATTGAAAAGTTTAACCTTGTCATGACAGGCATCGACAGTCAGGTTCAGCTACTGTTAGAATCAGGCTCACAAACTTGGCGTCAATCGAGAAGATCAGGACATTCACACAGGTCTTCAATAAGTTCAGCCATAGTAAAACAACAAGCAAAAGCTGACGCAGCCAAGACTGAAGCTGCATACGCTTCACAAGAGGCTGAACTTTGCAAACTTCATGCTGTTATACAACAAGAACAGATAGGTGCTGCAAATGCTGAGAGACAGAAGGCTGCTTTAAAAACTGAATTAGAACTTTTACAACAACATAAAAATGTGGCTTCAGCGGAAGCGGAACTCATAGCTATGCAATCAGCCAATGGAAGTAACACTGGCTCATTGAAAAACACTGATATTAATGTCCCTACGTTACATCCTAAACAAAGTACTGCATAAAAGAACTTTCTGTACATGAACAAGAGTTCATTAACGATGGTGAAATGATGAAAAGTGACAATTCAATAAAACTTCCCTGTCCCTCCAAAGCCAGATATGCTGACAATATCGATGCACCGTGGCTGATGAAGGTGTACCAGGTAGATGTTTTACAGAGGCTGGAGTAAATCAAAGCCAGCATCACATCACAGTTCGGAGAGGTGCTAAAACTTGATTCGACCAAAAAAATCACCAAGAAACTGGCAGATAAATATGATATTTGCTTATTCGATGGGCCACTCAGGTAGTAAGAAGAACCCATGACATTTGTTTTTATATTTTATTTTAGCATAAGTTTATTTTATTAAGTTCTGTACTTTCCAATATACTCACATTGGTAGAGGTCAAGGTATGCAAAAAACAACTATGTTTAAAATGTGCTTTTTATAAATATTCTATAAACATACATATGATGTGATGCCATGAAAGTGATAGGCTTAGCCAAAAAGCTATAAAGATTTCTGAAGAAACTATCCGAAGAAACTAATTTGTTGAATTTATAGGGAGGAGTGCTAAAACTGCCATGTGGGCAACGAATATTGGAAAACGTGCATGGGCAAATTCTCATGACTGTTCTCACCGCTGGCGAGTGAGTGGGATTGAAAACCATTATTGATGGCATCGTGCTGAGTTATCGAGATGCTGAAGTACCTCCTCCCCAACTTCTCTATGTGGACAGAGATTGCTGTGGAAGCAGTGCTGTTTCCAAATATTTTGTGGATTGGTCTGTTCTACCTGTCAGGTAGAAATATTATAATTAAGTTTTACCCATAATTATTTGTATTTGTCTATATGGTATATTTTTTATCTCTTTAAAAGTTGAAAATTGACACAAATTATTGTATTATTGTTTAAACGTAAGAGTATCTAAGGTCAGTGCAACAGGTGTAACCTATAAGCCATATCAAGAGAACTCTTATGATTTCACATTTAGGCGAGTAGGACGTTAAACCCCAATCAAACAAACAAACAAACAAACACATTTACGCTGATAATCTTTTTTTTTTAAGTCAACATTTAGTTTGTGGATTAGTTTTCGGCTTACTTATATATTGATTTGTTATGTTATCTCACTCTTTTTACAGGCTAGATATCTGGCACTTCATGCAACGGTTAGCATTGGTCTGTACCATTGACGCTCATCCACTCTATGGTGTATTTATGGGGAGTGGCAGCCACTGCATGTTTCGATGGGAGGAAGAAGATGTAAATTTGCTTAAAAGAGCCTAGCGCTTACAGTTGGTTAGCCAACACATTTCAAACCCAAGTGACTCTGATGTGATGAACTCCATTACCAGAGATGAGCTGGCTCTCCATTGCATGCGAGTGACTCCTTGAGTTGAAGAAATGACGGGCCTCTTTGTCTGATCTCATTAGTCCATGGACCGGGACAATGTCCTTGATATTTTTGGTGTCACTCTTATAGACAGCATCAAGATGCAAGATATTTGGATCTAGCAGAGTCTTCATGTTGGTTGTATTCAGGACCCTGAAGGAATACAACTTTACAGGAGAGTCGGAACAGTCAGGAAGGGAGGGGTGGAACTGCCCTCTGGTCGATGTGCAAGAGGATCAACAAGCCTGGAAAGTTTTCACTTACATATGGTCAGATTTATCCCAGATAATAATTATTAAAGATGTTTTTTTTATCTTAGAACACATACAGTGTGAGGAGCTTCCTGATGCTCTGGTCTACCCTGAGCTAAGGGGAATCAGGGAGTGAGGGGTTTTCCCATGTCCTGTCTTGTCTATTTTGATGCCAGTGACACTTAGGTCAAATACCCATGAGCATAGCAAGAAAAACAAACAAACATACAATCTAGTGAGACATTTTGTTTTTTTAATATATTAGTTCAGAAAGTTTTTTAAAAAAACACACACTACTTAGTGTATTTTAGCATTAATTAACAACCAAATAAAATTTCTCATATCATAATAATTAATCTTCTACTCTATGTTGCAGGTACATTAGCCAGTGATGTTAATTTTCAAGTATATCCTCTGGATGGGGTGTATCGGTCCAATGCAGACAGGAAGAGATGAACTAGCTGACCAAGGTAGTGATAAACCTCGTTTTGGCTTATGAATTAGAACATAATGTAACTGTTGCAAATTGAGTCACAATTGATGTTATTTTGTACTATGCTCCTGTAAATTGTCTTCAAATAAAATAATTTGCAAGAAATATGTTTGACCCTTTATCTATGTCTTCAGTTTTACATTAAAATTTGTGAAATAGTCTTGCCTCTGAATATTTTACAGTTAATTTTCTTTTCACAAAATATCCAAAAAATTTGATACTTAGGCATGATAATACCCCGACACTCAATTTTTAAGCTTCCGAATTGTGTCTTTTTGTTGGTTGGGATTAATTGGTCGAGATTAATTGGATATAATTTCTCTTAACAGGTATTCATTAAACAAATATATTAACTTCCAAAACAAGGCCATAATAGCTTTCCTTCATTATTTATATGATTTGTTATTTTTGGGTTCACATATGTTTAATTTCCATCAAAAAATTTCCTAAAATCCAAGTGGTTCCAAATCTAGCAGAGGGGTCTAATTATCCTAACTATGAACATAGTCTTCCAAATCTAGCAGAGGGGTTTAATTATCCTAACTATGAACATAGTCTTCCAAATCTAGCAGAGGGGTCTAATTATCCTAACTATGGACATAGTCAACCATACTTTTTCCTTCGAATTCTGTCAAGATTTGACATATGTGAACACAACCATTTAATCTAAGTGTATAAGAAGCAAAAAGCTATGACTCAGCTGGATTGGAGGTTAATGTGCACACAACATGATGATGTCAGCGATTTATATGAGTAAGCTTAGCAATGGCTTCCCTGATACAAGCACATGGTTCTGTCAAAATATTGACATAAGTGAAAGTGTGACATACCTGTCATTTTCAACCCTAATTTTCAGACAGAAAAAGAAGTAAGTTGTTATGGTTTCTGTAGAACAAATATTTTACATGCGGCCACTTCATATTTTTATTTTGCAGACACATTTGTGAAAAGAAATCAGAAAAATTGGTCTGCATGCCTTAACCTATGTCATATTTGATGGAATTCTTTTCATGTATGTCATGTTTTGACAGATGTTTTTTTCCTGACAGTCCAAAATGAAATGCAGGATTTTGAAATTTTAGTAGAGGTGTTTTCATCATCATTTGACTTTTTTCATAAACTTAATGTCCCTGGGCAACAATGTGATTGATTGATTGGTTGCTTAGTGTTTTATGCCACATTCAGCGGTATTTCAGCTACCACAGCTACCCTGTGGCGTGAACATTATTAAATTATTTCATTTGATATAAATATTTAAAGATAATTGCACTTACCAGAACCCTTAGCTGCCAACATCAAAAAGAGAAATCAAATGAACCGAATAGGACAAACCATAAGTGTTAAAATGTTTAATGCATGATATAGTTCAGATTTGGATCTAAAAATTGTAAATATTGTGTTTAAAATTTTGCCAATTTTAATAATTTCCAAATATTGGTAAAAATTAAATTTTACAATACATACCAATCTGTTCAAGAAACGTGATGACAACATCGCCAGCTATGTTGTCAAACAAGTCCTTCATAATAATATAGCTCAAATTTGGATCTAAAATCATTGTGTTAAAAATTCTGTTAATTTTAGTAATTTACTATCATTCATAAAAATTTATCGATATACACCGACCGAATCATCCTCAAGGTATTCCTGGAATTCCTTGTCGAAATCTGGTCCTAAATAGGCCAGATATGGTCGTTGTAGAGGGAGTGGTGTTGAGGGAGGAGGCTCGCTTTCTACCTCCATCCCTTCCAAGGCGTCGAAGCGGTTCTCAAGAGTTACCGTCTCAGACACAAGAGATTTATCTGTCGATGGCTTCGGAGAGAGGGGACAACCCTCTCTACATTAATAACATTAATAGACTTTTAAAACTGAAATACCTGAACAGCATTTCTTGTGGCCTTGGAAGTGCGAACCTCCGGGCCAGATGGCTTTTTAGTTTCCTTGTCCGTTTTATTGGCTTTTTTTGCTTTTGTTTGTGGCTGTTGTTTTAGTTGATGTTGTTTATTTGTGTTGAAATAGTAGATTTTAATTGTATTTTAATAGTGTTTCTTTCAACAGCAGGAGGGTATTCATTACCAGTTGGTCACGTAAGAGAGGTCTGTGTCGCAACAGACACA
>JARFOD010111895.1:0-15356 GCA_031763545.1 Mopalia muscosa
GCTCAGTTTATATGGAAACAAGGAGTATTTGATACAAATTCTGTAAGGCTCAGTTTATATGGAAACAAGGAGTATTTGATACAAATTCTGTAAGGCTCAGTTTATATGGAAACAAGGAGTATTTTATAGAAATTCTGTAAGGCTCAGTGTGTATGGAGAGCATGGTTTCTCCAATGGAGATAATTAAGTTTACTTTACTCCTGCACACATTGACAATATAGAGGTCATTAGTTGTCAATCTATTTAATCATACTTCATGACAAGTTCTTGAATTTTTTTGGCGAAACTTTTAAATTGTCTAAAGTATTCCAAGTGTGATTATAAGTGCATCAGGGTGTGTTAATTCTATTTTTGTCTCCCAGAAAGCTCTCCGTCCACCCTCATTTAAGAAGCACCAACAGACCTTTCAAGTGTGTTTATCGGATGATATGGTTCAGGATTTGTTTGTCATTTAATGCCCTACAAAAGGATTTCATACTTCTTTCTATTCCTTTTATGATTTAATAGGAGGGAAACATTGACAGTGACATTAGTAGTGAGCAGGATTTAATATTTTGTAGAGATCACCTAAACTTGAACAGACATTACAGGTAACAGATGCTGATATATGGACACTTGCGACATAATAAAGGGACATAATAAAGCAGTTAAGAAACTCTGAATAGCCACATTTTGACATTCAATAATTCAGTATTATTAATTAAGTCATGCTCAGTACATAATGTCCTGCTGATGACTTCATTTAAATTAAAATATTGATAATATTTTCACAGTTTCCTTACCGCCCTATTATAAGTTTGTTTATTTGATTAAGGTTTAACTTCGTACTCATAATAATAATTAATATTTTGCCTAATGCCATAAACTATGAAGGTTCATGGACAAGACCTTATATTTTAAATGGAATCCTCTAAAATTTTAAGAGATCACATGACACTAAGTGTAATATTACCTGATATTTTGACAGAAATCCTTGAAGTTCTTGGAACTCTATTTCACTGAAACACAAAATATTAAATTTATTTTCTATAAAAAAAAAAGTATAAAAACAATTGCACAGTTAGAAAGATAATTTTTTACACACACATTGTGCCGTCTACAAAACCAGGGTCTGTTCATAGGGTCATAACATTGGGCAGACATTTGCTAAATAGGTCATACTCAAAACTATTTCACTTTTAGTGTATTTAGTACCTATATCTATGATAATAATTGAGAAATATGTCATTGTTAAAGGTATTCCCAAATACCTTGAAAACGTACAAAAATAGTCCAATATCATCTGAACAATTTGCAACTTGTTTCATTAAAAAATTCTGCATACGTGTGGAGAAATTGGGAATCAAACATCTGACTACTTGTTTAGAGTCGTCAGCTGTGATTCTTGAGTGATGTCACCAGGGGAATTCTCTTATGTGACTGGTATGTATAGAAACCTGACCGTCATGTTGTTATTTCTCATTTTCTAGCAATTTTTCAGGTATCTCCGGTATGGGTTCGTCATTATCTGCCACGAAGACGTCATTATCTGCCACAGATTGTTCCGAATTGAGTTTCCCCTGCCTATGTTACAGCTAAAATAACTTTTATGAAGAGTCGCAAGTTTGTACGTGAATAAAACAAATTCTAAGCATCATAAGATGGCATGCCAGTCTGATGAGTGAAGGGGAACCACTCTTAACACCAAGACAAGACAGGATAATCACAAAGATATAATACAAACACATGAGAAACAAATGGGCTTTCTACTGCCCCTTGGCCCCAAAGAGTACCACGGCAACATGAAGTGCCCTCCCATCGCACCACACAAAAGTGTTTAAATGTGACTGTAAACCTGATTTACAGTATGTATGCTGTACAAGTTGACCTCCGGGACAGTAAGGAAACTTACTAATGAATTGGATTTTTGTTTTCTTTCTATGAGGTTTTCATCTGGCACTAACAATGCAAGGTGAGTATTGAAGCAATCTAGGAATAAAAAGTTATCTAAAGTTTTTTTATTATGACAAACTAAATCTACCAATATTTTTCTTCGACTTCTTAAAAAAATACCTTGGTTTAGCTGTGGGCCATATGCTTTTAGGCACTTTGATAGCAAAGTCATCTAATACCTGTAAAGATTGAACATAATTATGGGATTTAGAAACAAATACAGTGGATCAAGGTTAGGCACTGCTGGCCCCACATTTATACCGTGTCTGGTCAGACAATACACTAAATAAGAAAAAACAGGAGTCAAGTTTTCTATAAATAATCTATTATTAAATGTCAACAATATAAATCCCAGGATGTGTCTTTTTGACTAAAACGGTCACAGCCTCCCCTTGCACAGGTCACTTTGCCAAAATACTCAATTTGATTACTGAACAATTGATATTAAAAACACAAAAACACAAGTTACAACAGCCAACCAAGTCAGGTGTTTTAGTAAAAAAAAAATGTTGTTATTATTATTATAATGAGAAGTGAAACAAATTGTCTGAGGCATAATGGCAGTACCCAAGTACTTGCTTGGCAAATTTCAAACATGAAGACTTATGCCTAGTTAAGTGTTGCACAACTGATTTTTTAAGATGTTCCACTTTATTTCATGGTCAACATCACCATGCTGTACTTTCTCCAGCCATTTAATACATATTTTTTGCATACCTTATAACTTCTAGTAGTTGGAACAGAGAAATAGGCTTTACCACAGGGGGGTCATACATGCTATTTCTGTGGCCTGTCCCAAAATTAGAGTGTCCCAACTTATAGAAGCTATAGTGTACTTTATCTCAACTCATTTTCTTGTTTTTGAGACGTATATTAGGTAGAAATTTCTTCTTTTTTTTTTAAAGATAAAATCAAACATATTACATATTACTATAAGTTTTGAACTTTTGAACTTTGAACATATTACTGTTTAAAAGATGACTCATAATAAGTATTAATTAATTCTGAAAAATTATAACTTTATTTTAACTAAATTTTTCAGCATTTATTATGCCATCATCCCGAAACAAATACAAAGCAGCCAACAACAAAGTTGAGCTTATATACAGGTTATGAATATGTCATACAAATAAAACTAGAAAAACAAACCAGATAAAATATTTATTATTACACATGTGGAACAAGTTTTTTTGAAAGATACTTAATTCAGTTACTAAACATTTGTCAGAAAATAGACAGTTAAGCTTTGTTTAAGCTAGATAAAATGCATGTAAACAATTAAAACAATTAAAGAATACAAATATTCTAAAATTGTTTGAATTGATAATCTGATGGTTATCTCCTGAAGATGGCATAATAAATGTTGAAATATTGAATCAGAATGAAGTTATACCTTATAATACATGTGTTGTCAAATTTGATCTAGTCCAAGACTAAAATGGATTTGTGAAACGTTAAAACATTTAATTATTGATTAATTATTTACTATTGGAAAAAAAAGACGGAAGTTACCAAATGCAGAAAAGTTTGGGTGTTTTACAGAGACGTATGTCACTGTGTCAAGTCAGCTAGCTCAACTGCTGCAGTACATATATATTTATTCTTTGAGTTTGCTGGTTTATCTTAATGAGTATCATGGGCGTGAAGCAGACATAATAACAGCTTCGTCACTTCAAAGATTACATAGTGTGCATTGGGCCATGGCCGACAACAACTTAGCTTAGAACAAGATATATATGTCTGCAGTGATGAGTGATCACTGAAGTGTTTAGATATTTAACAGCCTGTTGTTTTTGTTTGATAACTTTGTGAATTCATATCAACTGTATGACAGTGAACTCGACAAGACTTTTTAGCCCTTATGAATTTCTCGTTAATTTACTTCTACCTTAAACGTACCTAAACTAAACACACCTTGCTTGACATTCTCTTGGCTTCAATGCTTTACCCTTTTTCAAAATCCCATGAATAGCAAAACTATTGCCTATGTGTCAAACCCCTGGCGGATGTAGACCAGGTGCACAAATGATGTAATGCTGAGTGGGGCCCTTTGCTTAAAAACACCGGTACACTGATTGTTTCGATTAACAGTTGAATATTCTTTGCTCTAAATTCTCTCTTCATGGGGCTCATAGACTAACTGTCATAACTCCTGATCGAGGTCAAATGTATGCTATACACAGAACCGAATCAGTGTGTGTGTGATAAATAAATTTTAAATAGTGGGCTTTTTCAAAAGACTTTCGAGAGTTGGGACAGGAGTCTCGAATAGAATCTGCATGATATGGCATATCTTTTAACATAAGAGTAAAACTATTTGCAAACTTTACATTTCTACCTGTCTTACTTCTATAAAGGTTTTAACTGACAGATTTCTTGATATAGGAGTGCAGATAAGGTAGAGCTCTGATATTTCTACAAAGGGTTGTGCATATTGAGTGTTACACTTCTTATGGCATCAGTAAGTTCACAACTTTCTCTCTGGGCTGACTTGTAGTACCATAGATAGTAAACCAAAGGCTTCGGTTTTGCACTTGGCTATATTCAGCTTTCTATACAACAGCTGGATATTGCACATGACTTGGCTTGGTGAGCTATTATTACATCTATTTTACTTAAATGCATGAAGTAACCAGTAAACAGTATATTTTTTGTGGTTAGAGCTCTGACAAAGAATTTTCAGTAAATAGAAACACTGAATACAGATAATTTACAGAAAAACACATGGTCAGTTTAAATATGTTACCTTATTCAAAAGTGTATGTGCAACTCGTTGTGGGTATTCGTGGTCAGCAAGTAAGACAGCAGCTAGAGAATCACTTCTTACATAAATATGACACATGTAATCTATAACAAATGAAACATAGATAAATGTACTCTAAGTAAAAACCTTCAGTACTGTCATAAAGTAAATTGTTTAACACAACCAGCGCTAGAAGTTTATCTCTGTATTTGGTTACACACGACACAGACTACTATTGTTTTGAACATGTATTCATCCTAGGATTTTATTTTATTTTATTGACAAATGTTGTTAACAAGCTAAGCAGAAATTGTATTGTGGTTACAACATAAGTAGACACTGTACAGCTAGAAAATTTCTGCCGTCAATAGACAACTGCAGTTCTACAACTAGTGGCCAGGTATTTTTCACATTATTACATTGATATATCCCTGGCAAAGGAAGAACACGTATTAGAGATTTTGCATTAAACATGTGCAAAGAAAGAGCCTGCTCATTGGACATAACTCTGCAAGGCCAGCCAATCAGAATGCATTTTTTGTCATGCAGCAGTGAGCTCATTGCTCTATTTAAATTTGCAGATTATTAGATTATTGAAAAGTTCAATAGATGTTCACTTTAAGTGGTTTTACATGTGTAAATCAAAACGTTTGCATTATGCTTAGTATCTGGAGCCATGGTATTAGTATACAGGTACCAAACTAAATGTACTACCTTGTTCCTTAACCGAGGCCCTTGAACAAACTGCTGTTCTCTCTACCAATATCTTACTGGTGAATTCCATAAACTCCTTCACACTGAAAATACATATCAACGCAATGTAATACAATCGCTTAAAAAAAAACATACTCTTAACACGCTAATTATTTGTTTTTGCTGCTATGCATCAACCTCCTTACTTTGTCATATTAAGGCATAATGAAAAATGATCTGTTTAACTCTTTGGTCTTGAGGTTAAATATTTACAAATAAAATAACATATAAATGTAAGTGTTAGGGCCGGATATTGTTGGGTTAATTTATTCATTAAGCAGCATAGGCACAGCGCTTGTGTGAGTAGATTGTTTTGTCACAGTAAGGGGGAAATAGTTTCTCGGTCTATCAAAGCCAATAAAAGTCAATCTCACGCTCATACCTACTTTTGAATTTGACAAAAGTGAATGCCAAAAAGGTCCAAAACACCATAAGTTTCACTGCTGCAAGATCTTACCTAGATCGCTGGAAGTATCCAAACGATGTGAGGTCATGTTCGGCTTTGAGTGGGTTCACCTTTCCACTGTCAGAGCGATAACTCACTGCTAATGAGTATAACTTCATCTTGCTTTACTTTGGGTAATTTTATCAATGATTGATGAAGGTTTCTGAAACAAGCAATTCAATTTAAACATCTGCTAGAATTCTTCAAACTAGTTTGTGCCTTTCTAGATTTGAACATTGGCTTAAAAATGTATCTGTTCCAAGGTACAGACAGACTGTTTTCTTTGTTTGTTAGCAGTCCTTCATATGTAGGATGACCATATACTTGACAGTAGACTCACCCGAGAGTGATAGAATAAAACTTTGAAAAGTCTACTTTCAAATTGGCTACCGTTTGGTAGAGGTTGCCACACTGATGTGTTTTTATCCTCATTTTTTTTACAAAATTTGTTCGGATAACTATAAAAAAAACGATGCAAACGAAAGCGTATACGCCATTAATTACTGTGATGGTTGTATTTTGGAAATACATGTGATTTCAACATTCCGAGAAAACAAAACTATCTGAAGCCCTGATAGAATACAGAACAAAATTCGTGTAGATTCGGGACTTTATCATGAGTCAAACGTTTCAATTGTACAAGCACAACACGTCCAAACATCGTTTTACCACACCGAATATAAAACAAATCATTGAAGCAAAAAATAGTTTTAGACCTACCCGTTTGTCAAATTGGACAACAACAACAGACACAGTAGAACAGAACCACCAGACAGACGTCTTCACGCGGCCAAAGAATTTTTGATTCTTCTCAGGTGAATATGTGGTTATGTTTATATCAAAGTAATTAATGACTATTACAAATTTGCTAAAATAAAACCCGGAAACTGCCAGCAAATCTTGAGCTTGTTGTCAGTATGTCAAATCGTGACATGACATCACACATCACACAAGTTCATTGCACTTTTAAACAGCGATAGCCACGGTTTCGTAACTATTTATTGCACGTTTACAAAAGCTGATATCTGTGTTGTCAGGTTTGCATTAATTTTTTTCAGATGAAATCATGGAGTCGAAATGATATATTTATCAGTTTTCATAACAACATAATTTTAAAAAAATTATAATTCAATAGTTATACTTGTGGCTGTTAATGTGAAATTAGTGTAATTTGACACACACGTGTTGGTTGACGTTTTTGTTTATGTTTTTGGAGGAGAATTTAAAACGTTCCACTGAAATATCTGTCCAGTTTAAGGAGTAGTGAACGATCCGAAGATGGGTCGACTTACACTGTTTATGAGTACGCATTTTGCTGTTATATTTGTAAAAATGTTACCGAACAGTTTGTCATATACACGTAGGCCTATGCTTACATGATCTGTTTCTCTGTTTTTGTTATTGTTTTGGTCTCAAGGCTGGTTATATAATGCTCGTACAAAACTACACATATTATTTCTGTGCTATATGAGTAAATTTAAAACGATGACATAAATCAAAGCTAGAACATTTTGTTACGCTAAGTCATTATCGAATATGATATTTTCTCAGATTTGCATCAATTTTGATTTAGGACCTAGGCCTAGGCTTGGATGATGTAACATTATTAAGCGCCTGAAAAGCACAATTCACAGTTGGTGAAAAGAGCGTAAAAAGTTACCTGGAAGTCATAAGTTTACAAAAATATCATTATTTTTCAGAAAAAGAATAGAAATTTGTCAGACGAGCTCTCAAACTTATTTTCCCTTCCCTGCAAAGATAGGATTATAGATATATATTTCAACTATATATAGCTTATCTACCTTAGATACCAATACATATCTCAATTCTCAAAGAATTGTATATATGATTTTTTGAAACACTCTGAACTCTTAATTATTTGCATATTCACTACCGGTAGTGTGTTCAATAAAAAAAATATGCACTCCAATACAAATAAAGTACATGTTACTATGTTCATCCAGGGATGTGTGGATTTTGAGACTCATTGCCACAATCCTCCTCAATTGGGATCACTTGACAAGCAGATGTAGTCTGATGTTCTCCACAGGATCTCGTGCCTTGGCGTACTCATAATTCTTATTAATGAGCCCCAATCAAACAAACAAAACAAATCTTATTATTAAATGAGTGTGTCACTGTCAGGTTGCATGTTTGGGACAGTGTGCCAGACTGTCGTGCCATATCTTGAGCTAATGGAAGAAAGCCAGTACTGCTGAGAAATATTACGTAAATATGGATGTCAAGTTTTCATCATATGGGTTAATCTTAATACCCACATGTTCTCAAAGAAGAAAACAAGTTGGTCTTATTCAAGGTTTGGTCTTGCAATTTATATATATGTGCATTGGTGCTTTCTGGCTCCACATGATTGGTACAGTACAGGGCAGAAATAAGTTGACACTCGTCGCGCCGAAATAAAAACAAAAAAATTCATGTGTCCCGAAGGAAATAAAAGGTGCTGCAAAAACAAAAACAATTAGCGCCAAAACGAAAACAATCACGCGTTTAAAAACATGTAAAGACAAGTTCTGTTTTTCTCAGAAACAATAACACGTCACAACTGGACTCAATCAGCTCGTGATGACCCGAACTTGACCTCTGTCCCGCCACTTCATTTTCCCGCTCGAGGTTCTGGGGCAAGAGTCCGTTTGCCCAAAAACCGCCAAAACACAATGGAGTGTGTTGTCGGCCTACTAAAATAATCGTAACAAAATCTACCACTAAGGGCCAATCGCGCTGTAGTATATTGTATGTTTTCTTTCAGTCGCGCATTTGTTTTCATCTAGTCGCGCGTCTGTTTTCCTTCAGCCGCGATTAGAAATATTTGGTTTTTGTGTAGTCACGTAAGAATCGGGACAGAATCGCGTAGCATGTCAAGTTATTTCTGCCCTGTACTGTACTTTAGAAATATTGTCAAATAAAGAAATAATCTTGATTATGACCGTATAAAATTACCAAAGAAACCAGCAGATCTAGAAGGTATTCTTGTTATTTGGAGATAACACTTTCTTAGTTTGAACAACTTGGTCCCGGAATCGAACCAACAACCCTCAAGTGTTACCCTCAAATACTGTTACTGTCCACATTCTAAAAGATCATTCAGATCTTAGATGTACAATTGGTTCCACAAAACTTCAGACATGTACAAACTAATAAACAAACAAATATTGTTTTTATTGTCCTTTGAAGTTTATTTGAGCTATGATGGCTGCTGTGTAATTTAGTGGAGAGAAAAAAAAAAAAAAAAGTGAGATTTAAACATGGGCATTTGCTTTAGTGGTTTTTGGGGGGTCTGGCTGGCTGTACAAAGCTTGATTTAATAATTTGGTTATTTAATGTAATTATTATGCTTTTCTAAGCCTGTCATAATAAAATTTTGAATAAGAATGCAGTGTGAAAATGATCAGATATGTGAAATATGTAGATCTGACAGGAGTTTGAATAAACTACATGCAACTGTATGCAAATTAAGACATGGATCCCAGTGGGGTGCATATGCATTGTTTAAAACTCTCCCATATAGCATATGTAATATTCATCATGGAGCACATCTACATGTTTAACGTTAGAGTACTATTATAGTGTTAATAATGTTATTTTGGGCAAAGTTTTAAATTAAACTGGTACTTCTTCATTATGAAAAACAATTGAGTGTGTGAGGGTCTGGAATAGCTAGGGATGTCAGGGATTAGAAATGATCAGGGATGTGAAGGCCTAGATGAGTAGTGAACTGCTGAAGTCGACTATTAAGGAAATTGTTACGATGTTGTTGGAATTATCGAAAATAACCTGTGAAGTGTGAATGGACTGTTTAATGAATCGGAATACCACACAGAGTTTATTCTGTCCTGTAAGGTTGATGAATATGTAATGCAGCAGTGTTTGGTTTGGTCTGACTTATTCAAGTACAAAAGATAAACTTTTGTTTAAAAAAAAATCTAACTGGATTAGATTTTACATTTAATAAGATTGTGTTCCTTAATTTGTTGATGTGTACAATCATTCACATGTAAGCTTCATTCATTGGTCAATGTCACCCAAATTCATTGCAGAAAAAATGGATATGTTGTAAATTTATGGCATTAGGACAAGGAACTAAACAACATTTTATTTATGAAAAAAGCAAGAAATTAGTGAGAGAAAAGTTTATAATGTGCTAGACAATAAATTCCCACGTGTGCCGGGTGTTTTGCATTTGTAAGAGGCATTGACTAATCAACTATAGAACGCGATAAAGTCGAAGATGCCGGATGAGACCGTTCTGAGTGATACAGTGTTGTGTAGTTTGGAGACTAGTTTTGGTCGCTCTAAAACATGGGTCAAAGTTCATCAGAAAGTTGTGTGTAGATGTAGGACATGTGATACTAGTCAGGAATATAACCAGGTGGATTGGTACATGTGTGACCCCACTCTGTCCCCTAATCTATACCCTTTACAGGTAATACAACCAGGTACCTGTGTGACCCCACACACTCTCCTAATCTTTACCCTTTACAGGTAATACAACCAGGTACATGTGTGACACCACTCTCTCTCCTAATCTATACCCTTTACAGGTAATACAACCAGGTACATGTGTGACACCACTCTCTCTCCTAATCTACTCCCCCCACAGGTAATACAACCAGGTTCATGTGTGACACCACTCTCTCTCCTAATCTACTCCCCCCACAGGTAATACAACCAGGTGCATATGTGACACCACTCACTCTCCTAATCTATACACTTTACAGGTAATACAACCAGGTTCATGTGTGACACCACTCTCTCTCCTAATCTACTCCCCCCACGGGTAATACAACCAGGTACATGTGTGGCGCCTCTTTCTCTCATAATCTACTCCCCCCACAGGTAATACAACCAGATACATGTGTGACACCACTCTCTCTCCTAATCTACTCCCCCTACAGGTAATACAACCAGGTACATGTGTGACACCACTCTCTCTCCTAATCTAATCCCCCCATACAGGTAATACAACCACGTACATATGTGACCCCACTCTCTCTCCTAATGTACTCCCCCTACATGTAATACAACCAGGTACATGTGTGACCCCACTCTCTCTCCTAATCTACTCCCCCTACAGGTAATACAACCAGGTACATGTGTGACCCCACTCTCTCTCCTAATCTGCTCCCCCTACAGGTAATACAACCAGGTACATGTGTGACCCCACTCTCTCTCCTAATCTACTCCCCCCTACAGGTGATACAACCAAGTACCTGTGTGACCCCACTCTCTCTCCTAATCTACTCCCCCTATAGGTAATACTACCAGGTACATGTGTGACCCCACTCTCTCTCCTAATCTGCTCCTCCTAAAGGTAATACAACCAGGTACATGTGTGACGCCACACTCAACAATTTAAGATTGTCTTTAAACTCAAGCTTTGTAGTATGCTTTAAACCCCAAATCAACTCATCTTGAGCATTAAGAAGGGAAAGTTTCCACTGACCAAAAAGCAATATCTGTGATGGCATAACTGTATGAACAGCAATTTTTTAATCCTTTGATTTATAAATTTCATTGTCCTGCTTCCTTTACGATATCTGCACATATTTAAAATAAATACTTCAACAGAATAATTGCCTGATATAGATATGTAGATACCTATATCATTAGTCAGATGGTGTACATATAGCAGGCATTAACGAGTCCTACTCCGCCATATTGGCAATCTTGAGGCTGTTCTCAGGAATACATAGGCGAGTTTGTTGCTATAATAAAGGCTGTCCTATTTATTAGAAAAAAGCCATTAATTGGGGGGCATTTTAACCATGACAGACTTTTGTTTTACATATTCTAAATATACAGTGATTGCTATTAAAATAAACCCGGGCTACGAACTGGTCACGGTTCAGGTGAATGGTACAGGTGTATCTTCTATTCAGTATTACTGTAAACGTGCTAAATATCTCAATCAAAATTAAAGCATAGCTGTCCTGGCACTTATTAACCACTTATTAATTGAATTGTAAGATTTAACTTAACAACACTATTTAACACGTTTTATGAAGAGCTGGTGTCAAGCTTGATGTTGCTCTGGTGCCCATTTCACAAAGAGATCTTAGGATATGCATAACGTAATTACCACGACAACCGATGCTTAAGTCATTAACAAAGTGTTATCAAGACATTTGTGTTCAACATAAACTATGATCTCTCTGTAAAACGAGCCCCTGGTGTCTACAGAGCTAATGGACAACAAAACACTGATTTGTTGTTATCTTTGGTTTTGCACCATCAGTTGATCCTGTCTGCTGTTTTAATGTCAGTGGCTTCATATCATTCAAATAAATTATATCATTAAATCAAAATCAGTTAAGAATGTTGACAAAACCTGGAATAAAGCGATACTTCTGTTGCTTGAGTCGACCCTGTCCTCTAAATGAAATGCCCTTGGGCAGGGCATGTAACTGTATTCAGTCTATCTTTGAGTCTCTGAGCTAATTGTAAAATTCTATAAACACCTTTTTTGTCTGTTGACTGGTGCTGTAAATTCAGGATTAAAAGTAGAATATCAGACATTCTATAATTATAGGAAATGTTCAGGTAGTTCATTTCTGTACATCTAAATCCATTCATAACATTGCATGATGTTAATGGAAACAGATGAGGTCAGGGTATGTTCTTGTCTTTGTTTAGCATGGCCATACATGTCTACATAATGCAAAAACATGTCCACGATCACCCCTGGAAAAAATATAAAATTTCTTGAGACAGCTAATTTCTCACCAGATTCTGGTTAAGGTGAATACGGTTTTAAAATGTCTGAACATCATGTACCATAGGTTTAACTTTTATGCGATAAATTCAACTTTTATCGGTTTGCCATGGATATTGGAGCGGGTTTAATAAAAAAATTATAAGAAATAATCGGATGGTCGCATGATTTTCCAGGGGTGTCCGTGATGTCAAAAAGATAGGACAATTGTAGTTTGAATATAATACCACGGGGCTCGATAGTTATGTGTGTAATAATCTTGTTGACTGGACACCGATCTATATTGATTTTGGACAGGTGTAACACAGGTAAGACAAGGTAGTAATTAGGAAACCAAAGACATCCAACTTGTTTAAACGAAAAGGTGATTTGCTACAGACTGTTCACGCTTGTGTACCAATTAAATTAACCTTTTGCCTGTTTGACTTTATAAGAGAGATTAATCCAGGTAAATTGCATTAGGTATTCAGTGAGAGTTTTCTGCCTCAGTGATCATGTATATACATGCTCACAGCATTCTTTTAGGTTCAGAGAAATTCCATTTAGTTCTGCTCAGCTCTCGTGTTTCTATTAAGTAGGTAGTATATGTAGTCCATTGTTGTCATTCACACCAAACTGTAGAAAGTAAACACATTCGAAGGTCGTTTTCACCAATGTAGTTTGTAACTTTAATATTGCAGAATATGTAGTTGATCATTTCCCTTTATACAGTGAAAATGTTTTTTTTTTTACATGCATATATTTTTTGTTAATTTATATTAATAAATGGTGAGAAAGGAACACCACTCGGACTCCACCACTGATAGAACCCTTTACATTTGGCAGACCAGGCCAACTCTCTTACAGAATCTGATGTTAGAATATATATTTTCGTTTTTGTAAAAGAAATACATGTACTAGTATATTCCTATTTTTTCCATAAATCTGTCTGCTCTGACATCATTTGTTCCATCAAAACATTTGATTAGTGAGGATGATGACTAGGGATTGGAAGGGAAGTCCTGCTGTGGATGTTTGATATTGAAACCTCAGAGGCTCCGTAGGGTCCATAGCTCTAGTGTTTTTACTCTTTACCATTGATGAAATCTGTAGTAACCAAATGTAAAATATTGTCAAATTATAAACAATGATTTCAAATATTTTATGTTTCAGTGTAAATCATTTGTCTAACCTGCACATAGCACTGAATGCTTTCATCACCTAAACCTACATCATTCTCTTAGTGGAAGTTTATTTTATTACACCTGTCTAGGGCTAATTAAGTTCAAATGTAAACTTTTTGAAAATTTTAATAGCATAGTAAAGTGTAAGAATGTCCTTGCAAATATGTACACAGTCATTATAAGAATTATTTAAGGTGTAGAAATATGTTCTATAATGGTGCTTGAAACTGTTACCCCCTTGTCGTGAACCCCATCCCACAAATCCTTGTACAGCCAAAGATAGATATACTATAAGACGGAACAGGCAGTGTTAAGCTGAATAGTGGATTATAGTGCATGTCTTATTCAGCTGGGATTAAGGTAGATACACTATTTAAGCTGATTTACACAGATTTTACAATTTTATCTCTTGATTAACACAGTTTTTATTTCAAATAATAATTGCTGACTTTGAAGCCTTTTTTTTCTTTTAGAAAGAAATGTTTTTGTGACTTTAGTTGACAAATGGCTCCTTTGATTACATTGTACACTTTGTATTTAATGGCATACAGCTTCAGTATAATTCTACTTTCTTGCCTTGGATTTCTGTGTACTTTTTAATTACAATAGCTCAGCAGTGTAAAGGTCTCTGAGCCCTCGGCCCAGGCTTATCTGGTATGCTGCATGTGAACCATTTTAGATTTGTCTTCAGGTGGAATGAAAATTAATTAATGCAGACAAATTTTGATTGAGATTCATTTTCGAGGACCTTTTTCTGTCTTTCAGAATGAAATTAGAACAAATGAAGTTCAGTGAATTGTTCTTACTCCTTTCTTTGAGTTTCTTGTGTTGAGTTCACAATTAAACTTTTGATTTAGATCCTTTCTTCTGTCTTACAGGATAAATTTGCCACAAATGACTCGTATTGATTAGTTTTTTTTCTTCTGTCTTTCAAGATGAATTAATAAAAAATTACTGGTATTGATTCTTGTGTCTTTCAGGTGGAATTAGAACAAATGAAGACAAAGGTGGACAAATTGGAGCGAGAGAGGAATGAATTAAAACTTCATTGTGATAAATTAGAAACACGGGTAGGTTCATTACTTGAAGGGAAAAACAAATCTGAGTTCAGTAATTGAGTGGTTGAGTTATCCAATTACAGGTGCTTGTTGACATCATTTAGACTTTGACTGGTAATTGTGTCACCATAGATAGACAAGTTTAACTTGTATTACCTTGGTCATTCTCTCCTGCTCAGAATAAAGAGTGACTGTACCAGCTGATATGCCAGGTGTGACTGGGTGGGGTATTGAGGCTTGGTGTCCTTCCTATCGATAGTCGATTAGACCTCAATTTGTCTGTAGGACTGTCCTCATATGCGTGAAATAACTATAAAAAAACAGAGATTGACATCAAGGAATGGAGAAAAATGTGACATAAATACAGTTTAATAGAATAATCTATATGCATTGTGATTTTCTTCTTTGGTCATTGTTCTTGCGACCAGGGCTAAGTGGTAGTCATTTACCATTCAAGGGCCCCGTGAGGGAGCGGGTGGGCCATGGCCCTGCAGAATACTCCCTCGGCTTCCTCGGTCGATCGTAAGAGGCG